>PVIJ01009114.1:0-69052 GCA_004024925.1 Scalopus aquaticus | reverse complement strand
GAGGGGGAGGAAGGAGCCGGAGGGAGGGAAGGGAAAGGGCACAAAATGGAATAGAAAAGAACACAAGGGACCATGGAGATGGATCACGGGTGAATTGGTGGTGGGCTACCCAAGGGGAATGCAAAATGTAAAAGACATAAATAACAATAAAAATATATATTATAAAAAAAAAAGAAACTACTGCAAATATATTTAAAGAAATGTTATCTAGAATAACTTTTGGTCAATGAGAACTAAAAATATAATGGCTTAATTTAAAACATACGTATTTTCAGAAATACAATGTTAGGAATTACTGGACTGAGAAGTGTTCAGGTTTGAGAGACGTGTTCTAGAAAATAACTGAATAACTTGACTTCTGAATTGTGACACTTCTTGAGAAGTTCCAAAAGGCAGGACTATAAACACACCTTTGCTTGGATCCTTTATTCATGTATACAGTGAATATTCATTAGCACTGTGTACCAGATGTGGTACTAGACACTGAACCGGCAGAACACAGCAAACCAAACATCGACTCTCATGATGCTTTCTTTTTTACTGAGGCAAGGGTAGGGGATCCTGCAATAACACAAAATACGTAAGTTCTCAGAGCTCAGAAGAAATAGAAAACCGGGTAAAATGATGGGACAACACTGGACAACGTTCTATTTTAGAGATATGATCAGGGATGGTCTATCTGATCAGTAATATGTAAGTAGAGATCTGAAGGAAGTGAGGTGTGAACCACATTGCAGTGAGAACCATTTAATTCATATCTCCCAAACCACAGCAATTGTCACTGGACTTCTCAGAATCTGTATACAATTCCTAAAAGTGCTCATTCATTTCTTCTGTATCTGCAATGAAACAAACCCCTGTGAAGAGCTCGGTCTCCCATGAAACATTCAATCTATTTTGAAAGTCTTCCTTTCAGAGGTGGTAACTTCCCGCTCATAAATCCTTAGCTACAAAATCCCCATACACAGAGTGTGTTAGCCCCCTACGGCTTCAGACCTCAGGGCTTAGAGTCAGGATATCATCAGGCAGGCAAACAGAACAGCTTTATGTCTCCGCCCACTTGAACACAAGATTTCTGAGAAAGTCTTGCTTGACTTGGGACTGCCAGTGCCGAGCACTGAGCCTGGCACAAAGAAAAAGTCCAATAAACACTTGTGAACAACTGAATGGAATCCACAATTTTGAATTACGTGTGATGGAATGATATAAACTTGGTAGGAGAACCCATTATGAAGACTTCATGTATATTCTCACAAAATGAAGACCAAATGTGTAAAATTCTGCCCTTATCAATAGTCACCACTTTTATTTTTCCAGGAAATTTAAATCTAAGACAACAGAATTGAGTTTTTTCAAATTTTTCATTTGTCTTAAAATATTTACACCTATAATTAAAATAAAAGTATACAGACAGTCTAGAATTAGTAGTGTTCCATCTACAACTTTGAAAAATATACTAAAGATCACTAATGTGTAACTCCAAAAGGGTGGCTTTACGGTATGTGAATTATATCTCAATAAAGCTGTTACTTTAAAAAATACATATAGGATTCTTTCAATAAAAGATGAATGAGTATCTGATTTTAATCAGTAAGGCAGACTTTCAGTGCTACTATTTGGGGCTGTAATTAAAAAACTATCATTGGTTTGAATAAAGAACTTAAGAGTCCATTAATATCTCTGCATCCAGAAGACCAGAAAAGGTGTGAGAACAAGTATTTGTACTATCAAAAAATCAGACATTAATTTTAAAATCAAATTCTATGTTGATTAACTTTGATGAGTTCACAATAACTGATGAGCCTTGTGAAAACATCAAAAATTAAGTCTTAGTTATCTATGATAAACAGAGAGGGGAAAAATTAGGAAAAAAAATAATTTAAATGCACAATATCAGGTCCTCATTTTAGCTGCCAGTCAGCATCCTTATGGCAGGATATTAGAAGTAAAGAAACACCAATTTGTTTTTATATTCTCTCCCTAGGCGACAACTAACAAGTAAGAAGTGGTGGTTTTGTGATGTGTCAACTTGGCAAAGTTGAGCAACATTCCTCCAAATTCCTTTTCTGGTATATCTCCAGTTAGGGCTGTCAGCAGGGAATATTCTCGTCTGGAATTTGAAATACAGAAGGGACACAGGGCCTCCCTGGTGGTGCAGGGGTTAAAATTTCAGCGCTATCAAGTTATTGCCAGCTACTCCAGCATGAGTTCGATGCCCAGTCAAAGAGCTAACCCACATATGGCACAGCAGACCTCTCCTGTCTGGCCCCGCTGGTCCCCTCAGCAGTGTATTTCAGTAGATCCTCCTGCTCTGCTCCCCACTTTGTCTCTGGTGAATCCTCTCACCTCCACACCTCTGGCCTGTACCCCAGTTCTTATATGCATAAATAAATAAAAAAAAATCTTAAAAAAAAAAACAGAAGGGAGGCGATAGCTATGTGACAACATATACCTCCCTCCCCCAGTTAGTCAAGCAGATGTGAATCTGTAGTTGTCTTGAAGGGATTTTGCAGATGTAACTGAGGTATCTCAGCAGTTGACTTTAATTCATCAAAAGGAAAATTTCACTGAGTGGGAGTCATGTGCTTATAAAACAGTGGTAATTTAAACAGAACCAAGGCTGGGGACAGGTCACTGTGGGTTCTTACACACGCACTCACAATTACAAGACAGCATTCAGGCTCAGGGTGCAACAACGGACTTTATTGACAAAAGGGTAACTGAGAAAAAGGAAAGAGTTTCTAAGTCCACACATGGTCATCTGTCCTACCCAGACAGAGTCCAGCAGTCCAAACCAAAGGCTGTTCATACCAGATGGCACTGTCCCTTCAACAAGAACCTGGAGCTGGTGGCACACAAGTGGCAGACCAAGACCCAACCCATGGTGGCAGCCGGAGGTGCTCACAGGCACCACAGCAGCCAGCAACACCTATTCAAAGGCTGGGCAGGCCAGTGTCAGGCACCGGACAGGACAGGACAGTGCCAGAGGCTACAGCCAGGAAGTAAGGCAGGAGGAGCAGAAGCAGCTGACAGCTATCAGAGGTTGCTGACACAGGTCAGCAGTGCTGACGGTGCCAGAATACAGGCACTAGTGTCACAGCCTTTTTAATTTTTTTTAAAGATTTATTTATTTATTTAAAGATTTATTTAAAGAGCTGGGGTGCAGCCCAGTGGTGCAGGGGGGTGAGAGGATTCACCAGGGAGAGAGAGTGGAGAGCAGAACAGGCAGATTGACTGAAATACACTGCTGAGGGGAGCAGCAGGCAAGACAGGAGAGGACTGCGGCACCATGTGGGAAGCTCCCTGGCCAGGGATCGAATTGGTGCTGCAGTGGCTGCTGACAGTTTCATAGTGCTGAGACTTAACCCCTTGCGCCACCAGTGAGGCCCTACTGTACAGCCTATTGATAGATAACAGCAGATAGCCCTTTCAGAGACACGGGGCACAGGCCGATGGTGCCCATTAGCAGGTGATGCTGGAGGCAGGCCCAGGGGTAGGAGCAGTGGTTTGGCTTCAGTTCGAAGCAGAGATCTACTGCAAAGCTTTCATAGGTCTACAAAGGTCTCTAAGTTCCCAAAGTTCTTCCCAGGAGGTATGAATGAGTCTTCCAGACAAATATGTCTGCAAAGGTCTTTCCAGGAGAGGGTCCGAGGAGCCTGAATCTCTAGCTCTCTGGAGTTTTGGCTTATATCTTCTGCCTTTCAAGGCTGACAGGCCCATTGACAATTGCAGCTGTCTGTTTGGAGCTGTTCAAGCTTCATGGGTTCATTTTATGATCCTTAATGGTTTCAAATATGAAGCTTTAGACTGCGCATCCAAATAGGTCAGGTGGTGAGCTCGGGTAGTCTCATCAGGGGTGGACTCATGGAAGCCTAGGCCAGAGTCGGCTTCAGCTGGGCCAGACACATGTCAGGGCAGCCCAGAAGCTGGCCGATACCACCAGAGCTCAGGGCTGGGCCACTGCTCCATGCGCTACTGTTCACACGCCCTAGTAGCAGCAGCTGTGCAGCTCCAGTTTCAATTACAGTTGACCCCTGAACATGGATCAAGGGCTAGGGACCCCTGCTCTACCACTGAAAATCTGAGTATGACTTCAGTGTTCACTCCTCCATATATATGGATTCCAAATCTAAGTTGTCAACCAAAGAACATTCACATTCCATGAATGTGAATCCACGGAGAGAAAAAAGAATGCTCATGTAAGTGGTCCCATGTTGTTCAAATCCCTGTTTGCTCAAGGGTCAACTATAAAGTCCTTTCAAGGAGGGTTTACCTTTCCGTGAATTTAGTGATTCCAAGCTTTAGTTCCTGCTTGAGCTTCCAGTCTGTTCACAAGTCTCTTCTTGACTGCTCAAACTTGAAAGCCTATGCATTTCAAGCACAAGCCTATGCCTTTCTTCACCAATCCCACGGCTGAATAAGCCAATTCCTTATAATAAATCCCCTAATCTATACAACCCACTCACCCTGTATCTATGGTAGTGCTGACTGATTTAAAATGGCATAGTCACTACTGTTGAGAAGACCACCTGGTATGGAGTCATCCAAAAAGACCCTAACAAATCTCATTCTTGCATGAGCTGCCTCTCAAATCTTGCAAAAATGACCAGGAAAACAAAGACTGAGCATTAGTCAATTTTTTAAAACAGGAGATTTTTCAATAATTTAGCACTATGGAATGAATTAAGCACAATGACCGCAGCCGGGACAGTCATGTGCCTCTACGCTGCCAAGGAAATGTGAGGAGGGGTGTTAGATTTCTGAGTCAGGACCCTGGAAGATGTCATGCCTTTTTCCTCTTCATCCTCTGCCTGTAAGGTAAACACGGCACTTAGAGTCCAATAGTTATCTTGGACAAGGGCCACACCCTGGAGATAGCAGCCTGGCGTGGGGAAAGAACCTGTGATTCTTGCAGCTTGCGTGCCAGCTCTCCACTGCCTATTTCCAGGCCTCTCTTACGTAAGAAATAAAGCCACTATCTCAGGGGTGTCTGATACTTGTTAAACACAATACCTAACTGATACAAAGACTGTTTTCTCTGGTTTTCCTATTCCCTTAGCAACAGACTTCCACATCTAAGTTGCTAAATTATAAGTAAAGCTATGTTTAATTTCACTGTTCCATGCTGAGGACACACTGAGTGCTCACAAGGATTAGAACAGACACACAGTCAAGTAAAAACCCATCTTTATTTCTCCACGCTTCTGTGCTTTGGCAAAAGAATATGAGAAAAGTTTTCACAGTCTGCAATAAATGCCTTCACAAAGCCACTAACTTTAATTCCCAGGGCATAGAATTTCATATGGTAAGCCTGTGGTCTCATCTAAATCTACTTATTCAACAGATTTGTACTGCAGAAAATCCACTCTGCTATCTCTTTAGATAGGCTCTGTCTTTCATGTTGGAGTCATCTAATTTCCCCCAAACCAGCAATCCTTGAATATGTGTGGGGTATATTTTTTCACTGAATGTAAGCCACATGGTCATCTTGAGGCCTATAATTCAGCTCAGTACCACTGGGATTTCTGGATGTTCGTGAACATAACCACCAAGCGTCACACACACTTTTGGTGGTAACTTTGCCAACTTGAGTTCTAGTGTGTCATTACGTCATGGTGAAAAACTGCCTGACACACCAGGAAGCTGACAACTGTGAGAGAAAAAAACCAACAGGGAAAAATGAAGTGTTGATACAGAAAACAGAGCAAGAAATATCAAGCAGGAAAAAGTTGACATTTTCCATACCTTTAACCTAAACTAAATTTGTTTTCTCTTCACGCTGACTATAAATGGCTGAATCAAAGCATTAACAAGGTACTAAAGTGTGAGGTGTCTCCTTGACCCTGGCTCACATATGATGCTATAGTCTTTAACTCTATTTTTTAGAGAGAGGGCAGGAAGTGACTTTAACATGACCATAAATCTGAATACACAAACTTGGGAAGCTATAAGTACAAACACAGTGGGTCAAACTGTTCTAGTAAGAGCCACAGTTGTTTACCTCAGCTCCTTTGTTCATGCCATTTTCTTCCTTCAGAGCCCCTAGGCTTCCTCTCTGCCCACATCTTAGGCTCCTAATCTCAGCACCACCCATTAAACACTGCTCTCTCCAGCGTTCTGAACTCTTCTAGTCTACCTGCTGACCTTCATCTTATGCTCTCACAGGGAGAAGTTCTCAGAGACATTCATGGTTTGCCAACTTTGTTGTTCTCAATACTGTCACTTCTCTGTCGCTGAAAGCTCAGTACCTGCTGAATTGTCCCACGGGCCTCTACTTTCTCAAGTACAAAACTTCTCCTGAGAAGATCCCTTGAAGTCCAGCAACCAGCTGCTTAAAGTAATGGCCAACTGAACAATGCCAGCTTCCCTATGTGATTCTCCCTGGTCCTTTCACTCCTACTCCCTAGAAGTCATTCTCACTAAACTACCTGGCATAAGACTCTCCCAATGAATAGAGACCTAACACCTTACCTTAGCAGAAATGACTCTCTGAAACCAGCCTCTGTCTCCCTCTCCTGCCTCATCTGCAGAACGTCACACCAGGCACAGAGAATACACACATTCTATCCTATCTCTGATGTTGTCTTCATGTTGTTCCCTCTCTCAGAATTCTCCCCAAAGAGGCATTCAAATAATTATAAAAATCTGTAATTTATAAGAAACACAATCTTACAAATGAGGAAACTGAGGCCCTAATAGAAAGGTCTGGCCCAAGGTTTTCAATGGCTAATTTAAGACAAAGATGAGCACTCTCCTAGTTGTTATGGGTTTCTGCTTCTGGCTCTGAGTGTCCATCAGTAACTCTATTATAGCCTGAGAGTCTACGAAATTAAATGCTTCCTCTTTCTACCTCCCAAGATACATTCATTTCCATTTTCCATTGAAACATTTCTTTTTATTGCCTGAGCCATTGTATCTCACTAAAGGATTGATAGAAATTGACCTTCACTCAGTGCTTCAATCCAATTCCTCAAATATTCACTGGCCACTTTATATAAGCACTTTTGATGAGTACAGTGAGGAAGACAAAATGAGTACTACACATTCTTTACTCACAAGAAATTTATAATTTAGTGGGAAAGACAGGTTGTGTTCATTGTGTGATATGATTATTTTGGTGTGAAAAATAGCCAAAGAGGTTTAAAATACATGCTATACGATCTAAAATATATACTAAATAATTAAATTATATATATATATATATGGAATACATATTCAAAAAGTGTTTCCATGCACAGTACATAAAATGGAAAAGAAAGTCAACATACAAAGAAAGATAAACAAAATGAAGAAGGTTCAAAAAGAAGGTACTTAGAAATGTAAATATTTCAGTTAATTATTAACCTAGGTCAATCAATCAATAAATATGGAGTACCTGTATATATGTAAACCACTGACTTTCTATAAGAACATATTCTATAATATTTCAGATAATCAACAACCTTTAAAACATTGACAGCAGTCATTAAAAAAGCAACCTTTAAGAGCATCAGGTCCAGCCATCTCCTAAAGATACCAAGTCCCAAAGAGGTTTCTCTATTTACCCAAACTATTTTCCCCATGGGATCCAAGCACCATCATTCTTCCCCAACAACTCAAAACTTGCATCCTCACTCTCTGATCTTTTCTCCCCCTCATCTCTAGCAACCAGTCAGCTACCAACTCTGTGGCTTCTGTGAAGATACACCACACATCTGTATCCTTTCCATCTTTGTGTTTTCTTCACCTACCCCTATATCCTCACTGGCCCTCTTAACATCATTCTATCTCTTCCCAAGCCATCCCCCACAATGCCAGAGCTGCCCATCGTAAGCATGGCTCTGATCATGCTATTGCTTTGCTCCCAAAATCCTAAAACCAAGAACAAGTTTAGTTTCGTTGTCTAGCATCTCAATTCATTAGTTTCCGGATGCTCTTTCCCCCACTGCACCCGTTTTAGAATATAGCCCGACTCCCATACACATGCTCCACTCTCCTTCCTATCAGAACATTAGGATAACACAACTTGTCAAGATCCTGCTTAACATCCTCTTCCACTAGGGCGTCTTACATCTCCAGGTATTTATTTACCTTTTCACCTATGTCTCCACACCCTGCACACTACTGGGACTTATGTCAGAGCCTGTAATCTTTGAATTGTTGTTACTAATGTGTAGCTAAACCATTAGATCAGTGGTTCTCAAATCATGGTCCCCAACTGAAAACATCAGCATCATCTGGGAACTGGTGAGAAATGCAAATTCTCCAATCAGAAAGAAGCAACTGAATAGGAACTCGAGGGAGCAGACCAGCACTCTGTGTTCCTCTAGCCCTCCCAAGGGTTCTGATGTAGAGCTAAGTGTGAGAACAACTGCAGTAGATCTTGACTACCCAGGGCAGTGACCAGAACTGAGGTTAATCCATCCCAGCTCCCGAGGCAGGGTCTAAAACAGGCAAGAGTACCGGTGGAATTTCTGGAAATAAATTGCCCAGGGTCACACAAAATTGTAGAGACAAAGCTGGAAGTCTGGCTATCCTGAATACCAGACCAGCACATTATCGTTTCTAACAGTGATAAACCGTTTACCTTCATGCATAAACAACGATGTGTTTATTTCTTATCTAAGTCTATCTAAGACTGTCCTATTTTATAATCAGTAATGGCAGAAGAGAGAGTTGGTCAAGCTTAGTGTGCATGCAACCGAGGGGTGCCTGGGGACCCTAAAGTAGACTGATTAAAAACCCAGTAGAATGCAACACAGAGTTAAATGGTAAAATAGAGTTTAATGCTGAGTGTTGCTCAGTGAATTAATATCACTTAAACATCCTCTACTAAAATAATTCTAAACCTGTTTTTGCAGCATTTAAACAATGGATCTACAAGTAATAGGAAACCAAGCCTGTTTGGGGAAAAATGTCCTCTTGTCCACCTTCAGAGAACAGGCACCAGGGTGGCTGGTGAGCCCAGAGGCTAATTCAGGGCCTCAATATCCAGAGTTGGGGGTCACCAACCTCTCTGCCCTGTTATTAAAGCACCTCTCTTGTACCACATCTGCTCTGAGGACTGTTTTAAGAAGGATCCCATGGTCAAAGAAGCCCAGTTCTTATCTGAAGCAATGCTTTTCCCTTACATGTTTCATAACAAAGAAGAAAAATCATAATTATCATTTCTAGCCATTTCTGCTTATTGAACATAGGTAATTTTAATTCGTGAACAAATTTCACAGTCTCTGAGTCCTTGGTCCTAGAAACCAGGGTGTAAGGAAAGTTTTACTGTACAGAAGTTAGCAGATCAAGGGCATATGACTAAGTGAATAATCAAATAATTGAGAAAAACTCTGGGTGCAATCAGGAGCTGGTGTCAACACGGGCAGTAGTTTAAAAGAAAGAATGAGATTTGAATGTTTGCTCTCATTGTGTTATTTAACTAAGTCTAATTATAGTTAGTTAAGTCAGGCACTTGTTCTGTATGCTTAATTCACCATGTAATTCAATAATGACATTTCAACATGTTCAAATGAACAGTTATCCTATATTTATTGCACAGTAAGTTCTTCAGGCCTGTCTAGCCAGATTGCAGGGCCCGGCTCTGGACATGTTAATGGATCCTCTGAGGTGCTAACCAGTAGGCCCTAGTTTACTTGACCATTTATGGGGTCCAAGTGCGGGAAGGAGCCTCACACCGGAGGACTGATACCTCAGGGGCATCAGGGCACTCAGGCTGCTCAGGAGACCCAGCACACACTAAGCCACTAACCAACACCTGATTCAGAAGCATCTTTCTGGCCCAAACGGCCAGGTCATCCAACCTCTGAGTAAAATGTCTGCCCACAATTTCGATTAAAAAAAAAACAATAAAGCCTTGCCTGCAACTAATATCACTGAAGTATTTCTGTGTGTTTATGTGTTAATTGGCACAGAAACAAGAACACCTAGGACCACTGACTTTTAGAACAAAACAAACTAATGAAATATTAAAGAAAAACTTTAACATGTTGAAAAACAAAATCTTTAAAAAGCTAAAAATAAGTAAATAACATGATATTAGATTATAACCCAAAGTATAAGATAAATATCCATAAGTCCATGTTAATGTAAATAAATAATTGGATCAATAAATAAGTAGAAGAGGAGTGAACAAATCTCCCATGCAGAGAATTTCAAATGATTTAGGTGGCTACTCCCCTCTTAGGAAGTGCAGTATAACTGCCAGGATGAATAGTAACTTCTTTCCAAAGAGCAGAGGATTCAGACAGAGAAACACGAGCATGTTATGGTGGAAAAACCTCACAAACACCATCAGCTAGGAGATCAAGGTGAACATCAAGGGTGACAAGCCATTTTGATAGTTACCTTGATAGGCTGTGATAAGAAAGGTATTTTGTCTCTGTCTTCCTCAAAAAACCCACATTTTCAAACTAATCATGAAAAAAACATAAAATTTTTTTTATTTTTTTATTTTATATTTCTATGAAATACCTAACCAGGACGCCTTTAAGCAGTCATGGTCATCAAATACATTCAATGTCTGAGAAACTATCATATCAAAACATAAGAGGAGTCCAGGACATGACTACTATATGTAATGCAGTATCCTGGGGTAGAAAATGGACATTAGGGAAAATCTAAGGAAATTCCAATAAAGAATGGACTTAGTTGATAACAACCATTGATACCGGTTCATTAATTATAACAAATGTACCGTTCCAATGTAAGACATTTATAACACAGTTTACCCATGAATACTATCTTCACAAATTTTCTGCAAAACTAAAACAAAAGGTTTATTTCTAAAAAGGAAAATATATAAAACTATGATGTTTAATAAGAAACTCTTGCTGAAAGTAGATTTTAGAAAAGCCCCAAAACTCTGTTCTTGGCATTCCTGGTGTCAGCCCCTGTTCCAACCCTGGCCTGTCCCTGAAACACATAACAGTTTGAACATCACTATCAAGCAAAACGGTCATTAGAAAATACCAGGCATTTCAGGAGGCCTGTAAGGACTCCACTGCATGATTCAGTCCTGCCTTTGGCTGACTGCATAAAACCATAAGCTCTCTGAAGGCAGAACTGCACCTCAGATGCAATAGTAGATGCGAAGTACTCTGTGGGCACCAAAAGACTGCTTGATATTTCTCCCATACCAGCATGAGCAGGGGTTATGTCAAACACTGGGTGACAGCTTTCACAGCCAATCCCACTGCCCTCTGGGGCACAAACCTATAAAAATGACTTTACCATTAGTCAAACTTATCTCATGTCTTCTGTTAGACAGATCTTCACATTTTTCCTATCCTTTTTTCCTACCAATTTAATCTTCTTTCCAAAAAAAAAATTAGATTGAGTGCTGAATTTTTCACAGGTCTAATAAACAATATAGAAGTTCTTCAAGTTAAAAGCAACTCAGCAAAGTAATAAATGTTCTTTGTAACTTACTCAACACTCCAGAAGTTTACTCCTAGCACCAAACACAACAAAAAAACATGGATTTGTGATTTGCCTCAATGTTTACCCTTTGTTTTCCTTTTGTATCCACAGAAACAGCTCTTATTATGTGCATAATATAGACTCAACTTGGGGGCCCACCTACAGGACTGCCTCCAGAAATTGGACACAGCTATTATTTTTTATTTATCTTTTTTATTTTCTTACATCATTGTAGTCCACATAGTTCTCCCACTACTATATCACCTGCAAACCATCACCAAAGGACACAGCTAAATAAAAAGTCAGGACTATAGGGGAGCAAAAATCTGCCACCCAAAGTATGTTCATTTAGTAAGTGTTAATTTCATGGAAAGGGCTCTGAAGGCTGGTGGAGGCTTTTAGGGTATGTCCCAGGAAGACCTAATCTCCTTGACTCTTTCCAATAAAGAAGGTAGAAGTTATTATGCATACTTTTGTTTACTTTGCTTTTCCCTAAAACTTCCCTAATTACCTGCCTTTTCTCCTCTCCCCCCAATCTTTCTTGTCTTACAATAACTCCGAAAGATCGGTAAGTTAGTCATGCTGGATCTTTCCCATGTACACAGGAGATTTTATACACAAACACACACACACACACACACACTATTAAGCTTGTTTTGTTTTTTTTCCTCTTTTGAATCTATCTGCTTATTTGGTTATCTTCCGGCCTAGAAGAACTTACCCGGTTACAGAATGATTTCCTTTGTGTCCCTATATCCCTCATGGGTTGAAAGCAGCCCTTGTTCCAAATAGCAATAATATCTCAGCAATGAATCACTGTCATGAACATGGTCACATCTGCGGGGTCAGGAGAGAATGACTAGGAGAACAGATGAATCACCCAGGGTTCACGGTAACGTCTAGAGGCATTCATTTAACAAGTCATTACTGAGCACCTGTAACGCATCAGGCAAGGTTCTGCTCTCACAGATCTTATGCCCACGTGTAGAAAACACAATATTCCAGAAAGTAGGACATGAAAAAGAATTCAAATAGTGGTAAGTGTTAGGATGAAAATAACCAATTGTAAAAGGCGAGGAAGGGATGAGGCTGTGGGTAAAGCAATGCTATCTGAAAATGGAGGCAGTTTTCAATGGTCAAGTAAAGACTTCCCAAGAAGGTAACATTTGAACTTTATCATTAATCAAAATGTCAAGGAGATGTCAGCCATGAAAATATTAGTAGAGGTTGTTCCAGGCGGAGGGACCTAACTGCACAATGCAAAGGACCTGAGACAATTCCCAGAAATGGACAAAATGTTCCATAGTTCAGAAAGGTGAAAACTGGTATTATGTGGAAATAAACCCAGGACACCTGACTCCCCTGCTAGTTTCGAAGCAGTACACTGACTAGTGGACTGAGACTGGCGATCCAGCCAAGGTAAAAAGAACAAGTTCATGCGGCAAAGAGTTAGCCTCTGAATGCTGCACTTCACAGGATGGGAACTTAAAGCCAACATAAAAATCAAAACTCCTGTGCTGTGTGGTCAGGGCACAGGAGCTCAAATGACCCACCATTAAACAGGGCACAGAAGACACTGGAGCTGGGCATCAGGACCCAAGGAGGGGACAAGCAGGTGCATAGGATAAGCATCAAAATCCCAAGGGTATTTATTTTGAGTATCCCTCCACATCAAATCCCAATTTGGAAGGTACATGATGAAACCTAGGAATCTGAAATTTATTAAGTTCCCAGATGATTTTGTTTAGCCAGATTTTTGGAATTCCTGGTGTGAGTGGGGAACTGGAGGTGAGGACTGGGAAGAAGGTTAAGTTCTTGGGGAGGAGTGGAATCAGAAGAAGCCTATCTCTACAAAAGAATAGAACTAAGGGTTAAACTGAATGCAGTTGAGATCTAAAATGTTTGGAACCAACCATAATTGTACCAGCTAAGGGAAATGTAGCAAAAACACTGCAGAATGACACATATTCCTTTCCCCTCAACTGTTGTTCATCTCAGTTCAGAACCACTGACAGTGAAAAGAAGAGAATTGGTCAAATACCACTGGTCACAATGAGAAAGAGGAGGTAGTGGAGAAGCTCTGTTGTCCCATGGGTAAAGCTAACAGATGGCAAACTGTCAGTGGGGACAGGAGGAAGCCAATTTCCATGGGTAAATATTCGCACCACGGCCGATTTCAAGCTTCCAATACAATGCCCCTGGATATGTCATTTGAGAAAAGATGTTCAGTAGCTACAATATTTTTACCATACAGAAATAACAGATGTAAATAACTTCAAGAGCACAGATAGCAGTAAATTTACCCAAATAATAAGTGATGACTTAGTAACTTTGGTTTTCAATATGCCCAAATTATATTGGTTATACAATTAAATTCAATAGAATTTAAAGTTTAAAATCTGAACTTAAAAATGTGTTTAATAATCATCTCATGAAATCCCTGAAAATTAAAAAATTCAGCAATCAGTATGAGCCAGTTCTAGCACATCACTGTCAAAAAGAATGATTAAAGTTCACTGTCTTTCTTCCTTCACTTTTTCTTTCTGAGTCTTGTTCTCTTCCCTACAAGGTTACAATGGTGCGTTCATAACTGTTACTAGAACCATACAGTTCCAGCAGCTGAGAGACAGCTGATGCCCAGAGGTGGGTAGGGAAGAGAGGTGGGAGGAAGCAGGTAGCCTACTGTAAGTCAGGGACAGCTCTGCTTGAGAAACTCATTCAGAAAAATGGTTCTTTGGGGCTAGTTAGAGGGAACAGTAGCCACAATTTCTTTAAAATGTATGCAAAAACTGCTGGTCTGGATTCTTGAGAGTCCATACTTACATCCATGATTTTTGTGGGTATGTATTACCCACATCACCATCCAGCCAATGGTGCCAATGGTGCCCTCTTCCCTTTTAATGTGAAGTTAAAGAAGGTAATGTGAGGGGTATTTTTCCAACCATTTTTCTAACCATGAAAATACACATTATTCTTTGTCATTCTAACTAGATTTTTAACTACCTCTATGCATACACCCACTGGGGAAACCCAATGAATGATGTTTCTATTAAATGCTATGCTATGCTTCTGTGTTAAGAAAAATCAAATTTGGCGCAACGGGTTAAGCACAGCACTCTGGAGTTGTGGGAGGGTGCAGCTCGAGTTCAATGCCCAACCTGGCGGGAAGATTCCCACATGGCGTGGCCCATTGCTCCCCTCAGCAGTCGATCTGCCGAGGGGAGATCGGCCTGTTCTGCTCCCCACTCTGTCTCTGGTGAACCCTTTCACCGCCCCATACCTCTGGCCTGCACCCCAGTTTGTATGCAAAAATAAAATAAATCTTTAAAAAAAAAGAAAAATCAAATTTTTTAGTAATGCCAAAACACATACACTAAAACTATAATTTTCAAGGACATAGAGTTCATTATCTCTGGTTGTCTCCAATTTGTTGTCAGAAGTCTTCCTACTATTTCCCATCTTTGAGGGTCTCATGAAACTCCATTCTTATTGAGGAATTCCTCTTGGACAAAATTTCTTCCTCTCCCACATTCCCGTAGGGCTACACCTCCATATCTACCCCCAAGCAGTAACCCCAGTTTGCTTGGTTATCTATGGATGTCACTCCTGTTGGATTTGGGATGTAGAAGGGAGGGTGACATATGAAAGAGAAGAATTGTCACTTCTATGTTCCTAGCCCTATTTAAACACTTTTTAGGCACTGCTTCCTGCAGTCCTTGCAACAACTTATAAGATAGGAACTATTCTTATCCTCATTTTTCGGATCGCAAACCCAAGGCATAAGTTGATTTTTAGGTTACCAGGCTTATGCCACATGTAGCCAGAGCCCTTAGGATCTGAATCTAAGCTTTCTGTTAGCCAAGGGCCGGGGTCATTACTCTTCCCAGCGAGGGCATGGTTGGGCCATCTGTGTCTTACAAGCTTTGCTTTGTGCCTTCCTTTGCTTAGTCATTGCCCCATCTTCTTTCATTTCTGGCAAAGACAGTGGCAGCTTGGGCTTGGAGTGAGGGTTAGGGCAGCGTCTTTGCTCCATTTACTCATCTTGAAATATTTGCCATTTACAATATGCTAACAACAGACGTTTTATCCCCTTTGGATAGTAGGATTCTGGCTGGAATTCCCCTCATAATTTTTGATTTTAAATCTCTTTGGCATCACAATCTTACTAATACCAAAAATATACTTCACCCCCAAATCCTGGAGCCTTCCCTTAGCTTTCAAGTTTTTATTCTTAAGTGGGAATAATGGTAAAATTTTAAAAATGACATCTAAAATTCCTCTTTATATTTTCCCTTTTCTTAGGTTCTTTTAATCTAATTTCCCAGTTGAGATTCTGCATATTTACAGTACTACTCCCCCAAATATCTAGAATTATTTTTCTGTTTTAAGGAATGACCCCATCACAGTCCATTGGTACCTGCCCAGTCTCTTATTTCAAGGGCTTATGCCATCAGAACTTGCATAGAGAATACTACTGAAAAGGCAAACAAAATGAAAACAGTTAATAATCAAAAATGCTAGACAGTCTACTCCACATCTACAAATGTATGTGTAAGAATAGTTAAATGGCACAGCAGAACAAATTAGCAAGTAAAACATCAGCCACAAACATCTATATATTGTAACAAAATGAATGACACTATTTTCCTTCAACTAGCACCCTTTTATTCAGCTCACCTCTACTATGCACTATAACAGACACTGGAGTCATAAAAATGACAAAAACAGACTGTGATCTCAAAAACCTTTCCCTCTAAAAGGGAAGATAGACGATAAAATAATTACATACCCAGTGATCCTAATATCATGCTCTAAATAAAATCCATTCATATAAAAGTGGTGTCAAGTAAAACACACAATTTCACCCTGAACAGGGGCTAAGAGCTCCCTGGTTATCTCACTGTCCCCTAAGTTTCGTTGCTTGGCGATGGTTTTAAGCAACAGTAAGATCCCTTCAAGATAAACCAAAGGAAAGATAATTTTCAACCACGTTGGCCATTTCAAAGAACTATTAAGAGGTAATATCAATAAATACAATAAAACAGGTACAAAATACAAAATACAAAAATACAATACAAGATACAGTACAAAATAGAGGTAATGACAATTAATACAACTAAAAACAATAAAACTCACACTTGTATAAAGAGTAAGGTTATATGCTCCTCCTCTACTTCTGTGCTCCCCATCCACTTCCTCCTTTCTGTATTTGTTTCTTCCTCCTTTTCCACTGCTTTTCCTCTCCCCGTGTTTATTCCTTACTCTCCTTAATGCAAATGTACTGTCGCAAAATCCTACTCTGAAAAAAAAAATCACTGTTGAATACTGAACTTTGATTTTACTGTTCTTAATATAAAGTTGGTCAGTTTGTTTTCTAAGAAGTCTCTCTCCCAACCAAAGAACTGAAGATATTTTTGTTTCCATATTGTTATTGGCTGGTTTTCTTTTTGTGTCAGATTCTTTCAAAAGGTTCCCAAATCTAAATCCAAAATGCTCAAAAGCGGAGTAGGCATCAAATGTTGCCCTCATCCAGAAGGAGCCCAGGGTCATAGGCTTTACCAGAAACTGAAGAAGGAATCTGGGATTGCAAAGCCCAACACAGTAAGACTTCTCATGTCTGGCTGTGCCAAAAACTTCTGTTCAGCCAACATCCCCAGTTCAGCAGATCAGCTCCAGGACAGTCATGACAGTGACTAAAATATTGAGGCATTTCCCCCCCGATTAGTAAATACTCTGCCTCCCCTCCCCTTCCCTAAAATACACACACAGGTCTTCGAGACCCTCCCAGGACCAGTGTTTCCACTGTGATAATACTTGGCCTAGGAGAGGGTCCCCACTAACCCCTGGTCTGAGCATAACTACACTCCACCTAAATTTTGTCTTCTGAAAAATAATGGATTTGAACTGATTGTTTGATTTGCACTCTGGTTGCAATTATGTCAATTTATCCCAAAGAACAGGGACAAGGTAGGAATTTGACAACCTGAAAAAAAAATCAATAGGAATGTGGAACCATAGGTTATGTTTTTCTAGTGAGACAGCAGTGCCAGAACTCTGGGGTCAGCTGCCTGGGAGGGAAACCCAACTCTGTATTGTGCTAATTGTACAATCTTGCTGTGCCTCAAATTCCCTCATCTATAAAATGGGGAAGACACTATGACCCACCTCATGGGATTATTTTGAGGATTAAATGTGTTCATGTTGGGAAAATGCTTCAAACATTGCCTGCCACACGTTAAGCACCATGCAAGTGTTCACTAAATGAGCAATTCATCTTACTCCATCACTATAATGTTTGTTGATTAAAAAGTACCACCACAGAAAGAGAGTCATAGGGCAAGCCGATAGCTTCTAGGGGCAGAATAGAATAGAACAGGAAAAGCTTCTGAGGAATAAGGAAGGCTCCAGAGACAAGGGCAACAAATTCCAAAGGGGAGTAATCAAACACCCCCATGGACTAGGGGCAAAAGGACATTCCCAGAACAAGAATGATAAAGAAAAAGGACTCTTAAATAAGAGCTGAGATGCAAGATGTAATTCTAGGCACAGATAGACAGAGTGAGTGAGACCACTAAGAACTAACCAATCACAAAGAGACTGATAGGGCTTCAGAATAATTATGGAAAGGAAGTCTGTATTCCCTGAGGCAAGACTCCACAGCCGTTTCCTTACCCCTCCCTGGCCTGGTTCCAAAGGTCTGGGAGTCCCACTTTATTTCTGTTCCTTTTCTCCTTAATAAACTTTTATTTATATTTATTTCTCTTAACAAATTTGCCTCTTTTTCCTAACTTGCCTGAGCATCAGCAAAGTTCTTGCTATGGCTTCGTGATATACAAACCTGTGGTGGTTAGTGGCTGGGACTCAGCACTGCCTGAAAACCTGAACTTACAGCATCATTGTGACATTATGAAACACTCACCTAACACACACTGGGTTTAGTAACCCAGTAATGAGACATCGGGAATCCGGATTTTACACTGCACTGTGAATTTAGGGAAACTAACATAATGGGATGTTCCCACTATAGCGTAAGATACAATTGATATCTCTCCTTTTGTCATCAGAAACATTACAGGCTTAAGGGAATTCAGGTTAAGAATTTGATTTTCACCCTGCAACAATGAACCACACCCCAGCAGAACATATTTTATTTAATGATACTAAGACTTAGAGGATTGTAAACATAAAATGAAGTATCACAGAGCCATGGACACAATGACTCAAACTAACTGCAAGTTTACATGGTTATATGTTCTGGGTCCTCCAACATCAATCTTTAAATAACACCTGAAGTGGAGAGGAAATTGCTGCACTCAGTGGCTAGCTTGATCAAAACTGCTTTTAGTCACTAAAAAGGCACCACAACCTGAACTCAAGCATAACTTAGACATGTGCTACTGCACTGCTAAAGGAGACAAAATGACTTCTTTTTCCGTTAAATATTAAGGGAGGAAACCATCAACTATAATAATTCTTTACCTGTTTCTCCCTCTTGATAGCTAAACCTCAAAGTACTTTTATATACGGATTGAAATAACTCACAAGTTTATTCTCAAATACATTTGTATTTTAGAATGCATTGAGATAATATCAAATAGTCTGGCTACGGTTTTTCACCTTTCCTCTTTAAAAGAACATTTTGCTAAAGCGAAGAGAGGGAATTCAAACCTTGCTTAATGAGAAAACTAACAGATTGATTATCATTAAAATGTTACTAAAATTCCATAAGAAAGATGAAGAGTTTTGTAGAGGAATAGTAGTGAGCTTAATATTGTTAAGATGACAAATTTAAGCTATGTATATTTTCTCACTATACAAATAAAACAACTTTTAAAATCCTGTAAGAGTTAACGGTTAATTTTTTTTATTATTTTTTATATCTTTTACATTTTGTATTCCCCTTGGATAACCCATCACCGTGTCCCCTTGTGTCCCCGTCCACTCCATTTTATGCCCTTATCCTCCCCCTCCCTCGCTGAGTGTCTCTCTTCTTTGGTTTCCCTATATTCCTGTTATAAGTGAAGCCATTCGTTATTTTTCTCTTTCTTTCTGGCTTATTTCACTGAGCATGATCCCTTCTAGTTCCATCCATGTCGCTGCAAATTGCATGTGTTTATGTTCTTTGAATGCTGAATAGTATTCCATTGTGTTTATGTACCACATCTTCTTGATCCAATCATCTATTTTTGAGCATGTGGGTTGTTTCCATACCTTAGCTATTAGCTATTGAAGAGCTAAAAAGACACTTCTCCAAAGAAGAAAAGCAAATGGCCAACAGGTACCTGAAAAAATTTTCAATAATCAGGGAAATGCAAATCAAAATGAGATACCACCTCACACCTGTGAGATGGCGTGCATTAAAAGTACAGGCAACAACAAATGCTGGAAAGGATGTGGAGAAAAAGGAACTCTTCTACACTGCTGGTGGGAATGCAAATTGGTCCAACCTCTATGGAAAGTTGTATGGCAATTCCTCAAACTGCTAAAAATGGAGTTCCCACACGATCCAGCAATACCACTTTTGGAATCTACCCAAAGGACGCTAATCCAAAAGGACACATGCACCCGTACGTTTATTGCAGGTGAATTCTTTTTATAACAAATAATTTTAATTAATAAACACATACTTAGTAATCAACTTCCAAGGTGTATGGTCCCCTACTACCTAGTTAAAGTGAACCAACAAAGTGTAAATGAGTGCAGTACAGGCACTTATCAGCATGATTTATAAAAATTCTGACATCAGGGACAAACATGGGAATGATACATTTTTCTCAAAGTCTAATTACTCACAATTTTATATGGATGGTGAATTGTACCCTATTCTGAGAAGAAAGGCTGAGAGCACAATTAAATAGTCCCCAAACATCATTTAAAGACTATGTACAAATTCAAGCTAAAAGACTGTGTACAAATTCGCTTGTAAAGATGTTACAAAACGTTAGTACTGAAAGAGAGTCTTATTCAAATAGGGTGTATGTAAATGTTGTGTCTGTTAACAGCTCAAATTGTAGATTCTTTTCACTCTTTAAACTCTTGCTGCACCACCATTAATTAGCCCAATTAAACAGCTCTGAGGTCTCTGGTTACTAAGTCTCCCAGAGGCCCCTGGAAGACCCACAGAATTATCTGAACAGAAATCTGCAGACCAGGCAGATAAAGTTAGCAGAACTTCACATTCTGCGGAAAGAACTAAGGGATGATGAAACGCAAAAACCCGTGTGGTCCTAAGAATCTACTTCCATTAGTACTTCACAGAGGAAGTAAAGGCGGCAATAAAGTGAGGTTAGGAGGGGTAAACATAGGCGCTGCAATAGCTCCGGACTGATTCGACGGGGCAGTTCCGAAGGACATCACAAATCCTATAGATTTGCCTGGGGCCCGCATTCCTGGGATTAAGATCTAGGTCGCCAAAACTCTGAATCCCAGAGAGAAAAAGCAAGCCCCACCCTCGCCCTCGAGCACCGTGCTGCACCTCGGCTTCAGCCCTTCTGGGTCGCCAGTTAACAGCTGTGTGCCCACACGCCCGGGACCGCGCAGCTGGCAAGCTGGCTCTCGGCCCTGGAACGCAGCATTTCCTGGTTGGTCCGGGCTGCTGGTCCCTGAGGGCCCGCCATCCCCGTCATCCCACCAGCGCACGTGAGCCTTGGGCGCGCGAGACGACCCGGGCACATCAGACACCCAGCCCTGGGATCGCGCAGCGGAATGAGCGGGGGCAGGCTACAAGGGGACGCCCTCAACCTCCGCCTGGAGCCAGCGTGGCTGTGCACTCCAGGCGGCCGCCTGCCCTGGCACGATGCGTGCCGAAGTCGCCGGAGTCCACTCAGCAGGAACTAAGCCAGAAGGCGCGCACAAGAGGTCGCCGGGGGCCGCCAGGAGGCTGGTCCCTCGAGGCAGCAAGACGCTGGCTCCCGCCGCGGAAGCCGCTGCCAAGTCGGGCGGGGAGCTGCCAGCGGCCCCGAGTGGCCGACGAGAGCACCGGAAACCAGGCTCCCGCGGGAGCCCAGCGCGCCTGGGCTTCGGCGCCGCTCCTACCTGTAGCGCGAAGGCGGCCACAGGCACCTGCGGGGTGGCGGCGGATTCTTGGGGCTGCGCGGTAGCTGGCACAGCGGGAAGCGCGGGAGGAGGGAAGGACGGACTGGGGACAGCGCTGCGCCCCCGCCCGGAACTGCGGGCCGGATTCGCCCTGGTCTGGCAGGGGTGGGGCGAGGCGCTGCCGGTCCTGGCTTCTCTCGTAGTCTCTCTTGGTCTTTCTTATTCTCTCTACTCCCAGAGTTTCATACCTGAACCGTATCAACGTTGGGAATGTTCAGGGGCATTTTTATTGTCACCATCATCATCATTATTATTATTAACTGGTACTCCTGACCCAGGCACTGTTCTAGGAGCTTCGCCTGTATTGTCTAATCCTCTGTTGCAAATGGTAGTCACGATTTGGTCCACTTTATGAATAAGCAAACAGGATCGAAAAAGAGAAAAAACTTGCCTGAGGCGAGACAATCAGGAAGTAGGAGCTTTGCTGACTCCACGTGTAAGTAGTCATCCAGCTCCTCCATAGAGTAGCTGTTCAGAGAAATAAAATAATCAGCCTAACGTCGCTGGTTTTAGAAAGCGGGGAATTGGCATTTGTGCCTTGATGTCTTTACAAGTCACGCTGGGTATAATTCAGAAATCTTAGAATAATAAATTGGGACTAAAATACGGAAAATTCCCGTTCCACTCATAAAACTGTCCAAATACAGCAATTTTAGTGTTTTTAGTCCACTTAAAATAAAGTCTTGAGAAAAAGAGAGCCAGTTGGTCATGTGGCTTGACTAGCAGCCCTTTTGGAACAGAGGTTGAATGTAGGCCAGCTCTTAACCTCGTTACACAATGTTGCATTCTGCTAAAGCTGAAGCATGCAATCGCCTCCATATACACACTTTTCATAACCATGGCCCCTTTAAAGCACTTAGTGGATTTTGCGGAGGCGAGACGTACCACGTTACATAATGTCTTACTGCACACATGGAACTACATGAAATGAAAAATACAGCATTCCATTCCAATGTGGGGTGAAATTATAGTCTGGAACTCTCTTTTCCTGTACCAGATAGTTGCTCAGCCCTCCCTGAACATTTTTTTCTCTTGAGCACACCGTTTCTTCATGCTGGAAGAGTCACGCAGCCATCACTCTTTCCTGGTGACAGAAATGATCGATGTCATTTGAATCCTATGATACTGACAGATTTTTACAATTAGACACATGGCCCTCTGAGCAAACAGTGTTGCCTAAAAGAAGTTTGGCGCATGTAAAACAAGCGTATTACTGAATGCCTGAATACTCACTCCTCCCCTTCTTAAGTTTTATTAGTCACAGATGATTTGATAAGTATTATACACACAAATAACTGCACTCATTCAAGCTTGTCTTTAGAAATTATTACACTTTGATTGAGAAACAGCTGACTACAAAACTGCATCCCAAATTCCTAAGTGTCCTCATTAAACATTTTATACTATTCAACAACAGGTCTTTATTAACTATAATTGGAAATAATGTTATTTAAAGGGCCCCCACAATAATTGAATTCCTGCTTTCCTGAGAGAGAGAGATAGAAAATAGAACATGTTGTTTGAAGATAAACTTAAGCTCTAGATTGATGGAAATAAATTTTAGAAATAGTATGATTCGAAGAGTAATTATTTTGATTTTTTTGAGATTTGTTGATTGTTGGTTATTGTTTTTTTCCTCAAATCTTCTCATATCTTCAGTGATGTCAAGAAAAAAAAAATCTGTTATACATATCCATCTGGATACAAATGTGATGTTTTATCTGACAAGTAGAATTTTAAATTCTCTAAGTTTTATCTTCTGAGTATAAATATGTTCATTTTCATGATTTTTAAATTTACATTTTACAAAAATACAAACTTTTAGAGACCACAGGAAAATAGTTTTTAAGTTAAATTTACCTATAATCACCCACCCATTGTTAATATTTATTATATTCCTTTTTGTTTTTCATCAACACAAAGTTTTGATACAAAATTAACACCATGCTATACATTTTAAAATCTGCTTATCTCAATGAATATTTATAAATTGAGTATTTTTTTAGAGTCAGAATTTTTTTTTTCTATTTTTAAGATATACTTTAAAAGTAATTTGATGGATTTTAGGATACCTGTAGATTGTTTGGTAGTTTATAAATCCTGCTGGAGTGAGCACTGTGGATACCCATCTCATTGAGGTCTCTAAATTCTTAGGATAGAGTCCCTAAATGTGTTTACAAATGGGTGAGCACTTACAGGCATTGTCGTGGTTCTGTGAGATGCTACAAAAGTGATTTCCAATATTAAGTATTATCTTACTTGTAGTTTGAAAATGTGATACAGCAAAATCAATCTTGTTTTACATCAATTTTTAGTAATGATGAGCATGACTTCTTCATGTCTAATGATTATTTGTACTTCTGCTGAGAATGAACTGGTGTTATTGCTCTTCTTGTTAATATGCGTTAATGTTTTTAGCAGAAATGGGACTCCTTTATAAAATTTTCAAACCAATCCACTCACCCATATTTTCCATGGAATTTTTATATGTACAGTTCTCTCCAGATCACATAGTTCATTTGGAGGTGCCCAGTATCCCTGGTCATTTCTTATAGTCAATTACCTCCCTTCAAATGCACATAGTTTCAGCAGGAAGGCAATTCAGGGCAGCAATCCCCAAGGCCAAGGAGAGACCCTTCCTCTCCAGTCCCACCATCACAGCACTTACCAGGTGGCCTGCATCTCAGAGAATGAGGCAGCCAATGATCCTTGAGGTTGAGTTCACTGAGCAGAGGCAGTAGCAGCCCCAGCAACAGCTTTGCACCGACCGGGTACATCCGGTCAAAGACCTTTCCCACTACCTTGTTGGTTTTCATTTAACCTTCCGGTGCTTCCTTTGCATTTGCTATTCCCAACGTGTCTCCCAGTCTTGCCTTGAGTCTGCGAGCCTGTGGTGCCCTTTTCCTTCACAGAGCAAGAATCTGCATCCACTGCTTGCCTGCAGTAACCCTCCCTGATAGAACGTCTGGAACTAGTGTGTTTTCAGTCCACCTGACAGTTTCCTGAGTAGCAACCATTCACTTCATTCATTTGTTTATAAGCCTTTAATTATTGCTACCCATTAACTAGCCATAGCATCCTTCTATTCTGGAAACACAGAGTTCAGAACAAGATATTTTATCCTGGGTCACCTGCTGCCATAAATCATTTCAGTCAACTTAACATGGGCAGAAGAAAGATGAGAACAGTGTGATAAATAAGCTTCAAATTTTTAAAAATACGTGACAGTGGTTAGGAACAAAAGTCTCAAGAGAGAATGAGGAACAGAGTGAAAATTGCCAAGGGGTACAAAAGCATTGTGTCTCTATTCATATACAGTTTCTTATGTTTCTTAATTTCTTCCAACAACTGTCAGTATGTGGGTTGCTACCACATGACTCTCAAAAGTGGCGCAACTGAAACACCAGAGATTTCTTCTCAGTTACCCCTAACTAGTTTCTTTGAAGAGTTTTCATATCCAGCTGACCCTAAGGGTTCCAACTCCTCCACAGTCATTAAAGAAGTCTAATAACTTACTTAAAACATCTCTACATATTCATTACTTACATACCTTTTAAAATTGTATTCACTTTCATGAATTTGTATATATGTGCATATATATATGTGTGTGTATATATATGTATATAATGATTATTAAGTAGGAAAACATGCAAGAGCATGTGAATATTTGTTTGGAACAATATATTTGTGTGCTGATTGTTTGCTGTAATTGTATTAGAGTAACTATAAAAACAACTGTACTCACAGTCCAAAAAAAATCCCCTAATTGCACAGTAAAAATTAATCTCATGAAAGTAATGATTATAGAGACACATAGTAAAGAAAAACCAACATTTTTAAGTTAAATTATCCAAACACTTATCTATTATCAACATTTAGACTTAATGTCAACTGTAAATACTCACTCCATACATGATCCAACCCCAGACTGCAGCAGACACTGTTTAGTAGCTGAGGATACTACTTAACATCTAAATATCTATAGGAGAACAGATCTAAAATATGTCAGATGATCAATATCATAAAGAAATATAAACGAAGGATAAGGGAAAGGCAAGGATTTGTGAATTCAGGGTGAGGGGACATTGGCAAAGAAGGCTTCCCTTGATAAGATGACATTGGAGCAGAAGAGACAGAGCAAAACTTTGGAGGTATCTGGGGAAAGAGTAGTCAGGCTGAGGAACTAGGAAGTACAAAGGCCATAAGGTAAAAATGTGTTTGGTATTTTCAAAGAAGAGTAAGGAGGAAAAGGTGAATAGAGTCTGGGAGAAGAAAAAAAAAGTAGAAAATGGTGTCAGAGGTGTGGCAGGAAGTAAGTTCTGAAGAAGCAGGAGTTTCATTTAATGTTCATTGATATGGAAAGTGATGGGCCAGAGTGAGGTAATGTGTCTTTTGTTGTAGAAGCTTAACACTGAGTACTGTGTGGAGAACAAACTCTGGTGGTAAGAGTAGAAGCATGAAGACAAAGCCACAGTCCAAACAATTCTAAACACAATGCAAGTGACAGTCATGAAAGGGTTGGAAAGGTCAGACTCTGCATTTTCATGTAAATGGGAAAGAAACCAACATTCAGGAAAACCAAGGAAGGAGAAACAAATATTCACGATGAGCCTTATTCAGCAAAAGCTTCAGTTATTCGTCGACAGGTGAAATTCATGGGAAGATAAATTGATAAAGGTGTCTGTGGGGCCCAATTAGTGACATCACTATTGAATGTTTTATCTTCAGCTAAACAAATGTTCCAGTTTTTCAAATATAAGTTTACAATTTTGTTTGGTAGACCTCAGTTCTGTAACCTTAGGCCAGTTCCTGTCCCATACCTATTTCCACTTCCAAATGACAAATGTCTTTTCCATCAAGTTTTGACTCAGACATTATCTACGTAAACAAAACAATTTCATCTTTTTAGTTCATAATTATAATGCTGGTTGAAATCAGCCATTACACCTTTCATCTTAAAGTCATCTAGTTTCAACTCCATTACACATTAACATTCTTTGAATTTTCCAAGTAAAAATTCCTATGAACATTTGTTTGGCTTGCACTTAGAATAAAAGAATAGAAAAAGAAGGATTTGCTATAAAACTTAACTTTGGTGATAGTAAGAACGACAAAACTTCTCAGGCTGAGAGCATTTGGATCCCTGCCCATGTGTCTTCTAATCTTTTAGAATCTCTAGAGAATTCCAGAAGTGTTTTCTTGGCAAACATTTGCTAACAGTTAAGGGATTTGGAAAACATTTTCATCTCCCTGTATCATTATTCATTTTCCAGTAGAAATGTAATCCTAAGGGCACACACACTGAACTGTTGCTGGTATAGTTGTTCACATTTGCACAATCTGTTGCACTAAAAGATACTCAAAATCATGCCTTAGTATAGTGTGTAAGGCCAGTCAAGACTACCCAAGCCTCACAACCCACATAGAGCAAAAGCATCTCTCAGACACCTCCGTGTTCTCAGCTTCAGTTGAACTCAGATTGTTCTTGGACATACGAATTCAACTCTAATGAAAAAGGAGATAAAAAGGTGTAATTTCTTTAGTGGAAAATCTATTTGATTTGCATGCTAACTTTGAATTGGCCTCTGCCCAGAGTTATGACTCCACTATTCTTATAATAATGAATCCTCAAGATGAAATTTCAGAATGCTAAATTCCTAACATTAAAATAAAAAGAAAAAAGTCCCTGCATACCATTAAGGAAGCTTTGCTCTTCTTTACTCATCTAATATTTATCTTTATTCATCTAATGGTTAGGAATCTGCACAGGATGACAAAGTCCAAAACCCTGAAAATCCTGATGAATTTAAGGATGTTCAGAACTTTTTGAATTTTGGAAATTTTATGTAATTCATATAGTATATGTTACGTAACACCCCCCACTGAGGCCTGTGGCAGCACATCATCATATAAACACCCTCACATATCGCAGAAAAAGATGTGAATAAATTTACTTCCCGGAAAAAATAAAGTTATAAGTAACCTCAAATCAATTGAAGTCATTATTTGCTGCCAGGTGAGTTATCATCAAAACTTTCAGATTTCAGAACTTTTGAGTTTATAGAATTGTGGACAGGACATAAAGGACCTAAATGATGAAAGAATTGAGTAGTCCTGCAGACAAGCAAAAAGACTTTAAAAACCTTTTCCCACAGCCACCAATTCTTACAATATCTTACAATACAATTTTTTTTTTTTTTTTGCCAAATAGCAAAGGTGTTACATTTTATGTCCTTAACACTTGTATTTGACAGATTCAAACACCTTTTGGAAGTCATTTGGGGAAGTTTTTTTAATGAATTATAAATGTCTAATTCCAACCTTTATAAAGTGAGCATATATGAGAATTTTTTTTTGAAAAAATATTTATTTACACATACAAGAGCTGGGATGTAGGCCAGAGGTGTGCGGTGAGAGGATTCACCAGAGACAGAGTAGGAAGCAGAACAGGTGAATTGACTGAAATAGACTGCCGAGGCGAACAGTGGGAGAGACAAGAGAGATCTGCTGTGCCATGTGGAAATCTCCCTGGCTGGGGATCGAACTTGTGCTGCAGTGGCTGTGGATAGCTTCATAGTGCTGAGACTTAGCCCCTTGCGCCACCAGGGAGGCCTGTGAGAATTTTTTTATAGGTGACATGTTCTCTGAAATTCATCAGCTCAGAGGAAGCACTTCTAAAAAGTCTTATATGTTAAGATATATTCCACTTGTCCCTGATTTTTCAATGGTTTTCGTAATTGTTGGATGCTAAATCTTATCAAATGTTTTCTCAGCATCTATTGTTATGATTATATGTTTTTTTTTTCTTTCCTTTTTGTTGATGTGGTGGATTACATTGATTGGTTTTCAGATGTTGAATCATCCTTGTGTTCCCACTTGGTCATGAATTGTTGGATTCAGTTTGCTAAGATTTTATTGAGGATTTTTGTGTCTCTGTTCACTTTGATGATTGGTCAGTAGTTTTCTTTCTTTGTGTTTTCTTTGTTTGGTTTTAGTATTAGCATAATGTTGCTCTCATAAAATGTGTTTGGAAGTATTCTTTCTTTTTTTTTTTTTGAAGAGTCTGAGCAGGATAGGCGTTAGCTCTTCTTTACAAGCATCTTTATTCACTTGTAAAGCCATCTGGTCCTGGACTTTTGTTTTTGGGAGGTTTTTTAAATTTTCTGATTCAATTTCCTTGCCTCTGATTGGTTTGCTCCAGTTTTCTATTTCATCCCTGTTCACTCTTGAATGATTTTACAATTCTAAGACTCTGTGCATCTGGTCTAGGTTGTTGAATTTGTTTACATATAAGTGTTCATAGCAGTCTCTTATTATCCTCTGAATTTCTACAATATCTTTTGCAACTTCTCCTCTTTCATTTTCATCCTATCTGAGTTTTCTCCCATTTTTTCTTAGTGAATCTAGCAAGAGTTTTGTTGATTTTGTTTATTTTAAAAAAATAAACCAGCTTTTGGTTTTATTGATATTTTGGATTTTTTTATTTCTATTTCATTTATTTTTTTCTCTGATTTTTACGATTTCTTCCTTTCTACTGGCTTTTCAATTTTTTGTTGTTGTTGTTGTTATTGGCTGTTCTTTTCCTTATTCCTTGACATGAGAGAAAAGATTAATAATTTGAACTTTTTCCTTTTTCTTGCTGTGGGCCTGTATTGTTATATATTTCTCTCTTGGTACTCCTTTTGCTGTACCCCATACATTCTGAAAGATTATGTCCTCATTATCATTTGTCTCAAGGCATTATTTGATTTCTTTTTAATTTTCTCATGAGCCCAGGTGTCTTTCCATAGCATGATGTTCACTCTCCACATATTAGATTATTTCCTTGCTTTCTTTCTGTAATTGATTTCTAGTTTGGTACTTTATGGTCGAAGAAGATACTTGTTATGATTACAATCTTCATGAATTTGTTGACGTTTTTCTTGTGATACAACGTCTGATTTGCCCTGGAGAATGACCCATGTCCATTTGAGAAAAATGTGTATTCAGCTTTTTTAGGGTACAGTATCCTATAAATGTCTATTAAACCCTTGTGGTCTAGCTCTTTGTTTAGGGTGATTATTTATTTATTCTCTGTCTCATTGATCTGTCAATTGGTGAGAGTAAAGTGTTGAAGTCTCCAACCACATACGTATTTTCTCCATTATGTGTTTTCAAATTTGATAGTAATTATCTGATGCATTTTTGTGTTCTTGTGTTTGGTGAGTATATATTAATGAGTGTTACGTCTTCCTGATGTATTGTTATCTTAATCAAATAGTGTCTATCCCTGTCTCTTATAACCTTCTTAAGCTGAAAATCTATTTTATCTGGTAAAAGTATGGCTATCCCTAATTTCCTTTGGATGCTGTTGGTTGTAGAATTGTTTTCCAACCTTTCACTATCATTCTATGTTTATCTTTGGAACTTAGGTGTATTTCCTGGAGGCAGCAGAAAGTTGGACTCTGTTCTCTAATCCAACTAAATACTCTGTATCTTTATATTGGTGAGCTCAGTTAACTAACATTTAAGGTGATTATTGATATTTGAAAGTCTGTTGCTATCATTTTGTCCTTAGTTTTATGGTAATATTTAATTGTTTGTTCAGTTCTTTACATTTATTCCTCTCTATGGTTTAGATAATAATGTTCTTTTTAAGACCTGGATGTAAGACCTGAAACCATAAAATTTATAGAAGAAAATAAAGGCAAAACTCTACACGACATACATCTCAGCAAAATCTTGAAAGACACATCCCTCAAAGCAAAGGGAGTGAAAGACAAGATAATCAAATGGGATTACATCAAAATAAAAAGCTTCTGTACAGCAAAAGAGACATTAACCAAAACTAACAAACACCCTACCAACTGGGAAATGATCTTCGCACACAATACATCTGATAAAGGACTGATAACAAAAATTTACAAGGAACTCACACAACTCAACAAAAACAAAGCCAATAACCCCGTCAAAAAATGGGCAGAAGAGCTCAAAAGGCACTTCCCCAAAGAAGAAAAGCAAATGGCCAACAGATACATGAAAAAATGCTCAACATCACTTATAATCAAGGAAATGCAAATCAAAACCACTATGAGATACCACCTCACACCTGTGAGGATGGCACGCATTAAAAACACAGGCAACAACAAATGCTGGGAAGGATGTGGAGAAAAAGGAATTCTTCTACACTGCTGGTGGGAATGTGAACTGGTCCAACCACTATGGAAAGCTGTATGACAATTCCTCAAACTATTCAACATGGAGCTTCCATATGACCCAGCAATACCCCTTTTGGGAATCTACCCAAAGGACACAAAAACACTAATCCAAAAGGATACATTCACCCGTATGTTCATTGCAGCACTGTGCACAATAGCAAAGGTATGGAAGCAACCCAGATGTCCAAAAATAGATGATTGGATCAAGAAGATGTGGTACATATGCACAATGGAATACTATTCAGCATTCAAAGAAGATAAACACACACAATTTTCAGCGACATGGATGGAATTAGAAGGGGTCATACTCAGTGAAATAAGCCAGAAAGAAAAAGAAAAATATTGAATGGTTTCACTTATAACAGGACTATAAGGAAACCAAATAGGAGAGAGACACTCAGCGAGTGGGGAAGGGGGGCACCGGGGGGAGGGGAGGATAAGGGCACAAAATGGAATAGAAAAGAACACAAGGGACCATGGAGATGGATCACGGGTGAATTGGTGGTGGGCTACCCAAGGGGAATACAAAATGTAAAAGACATAAATAACAATAAAAATATATATTAAAAAAATAATAATGTTCTTTTAAATCTTTCTTGTAAGTGGGGTTTAGTTGTTTTAAATTCTTAAGATTCTGTTTTTTTTTTTTTGAGAAAGTCATTTTGCCTTCATAGCTGAATGAATTTCACAGGGTAGAGTATTCTTGACCAGCAGAGTTCATCCTGGAGAATCTTGAATATGTTCCTCTGTTCTCTTCTTGCACATAGTATTTCTTCAGAGAAGTTTAATATTAGCCTAATTGGGGTACCCGTATAGGTCAATTACATTTACCCCCTCATTGGCTTTATTATTTTTTCCTTGGCTTACACTCTTGGAAGTTTTACTATTATATGCCTTGCTATAGGACACCTTTTGTCTAGGTAGCTGGTGGGTTTTGTTGTTGTTGTTGTTGCTTTGTTTGTTTTTTTAGTTCCTGTATTTGTATATTCAGTTCCTTCTTCAAGTTTGGGAAGTTTTCTTCCATTATTTCTTTAAATGATTTTTTCAGTTCCCTTCTCTCTCTCCTCTCCTGAGATGTCTATGATTCTTAGGATTCTTTTCCTCATTGTGTCATTAACCATTACCCCTTGTGTGTCCTCAAATTTGCTGATTCATTCTTCCATCTGGGTTATTCTGTTTCCTTGATTTTCTCCAGAATTTTTCCTCCTTCATTGACCTTTCTACATCCTGCAATTCCATTATTTTCTTGTATAAAATTTCAGTTTCAATCTTCTGTTCATTGATTGTATTTTTCATAGCATTCATTTACTTGATTATGGCAATTTTGAATGCTGTATCTGATAACAGTGAAAAAACAACAGAAAAAAACTCTTCCAGGTCTCTCTGTGGTGTATGGTTTCCCTTAGTTGATCATTTGTATTTTTCTTTCTCCCCATTGTTTTCTTTCAGTTTGCACAGATGTAATTGGGGCTTCTGTAGTGTGTGGGTCCTACTGTCACACTTTTCTAGGTATATTTCTGATGGTAGATACAACAACTGTGGATTTGTGGGATTTAGAGTGGTTCTTGGGGCTCCCCTGAAGTACTTCTGGGCCTGCTTCTGGTGACCGGGAAGGCTGGGAGGTCACTGAATTGAGGCGCCAAGTCATTGGGACCTCACTCCACCTAGGAGTGGCATATCCTGGCTTAGTTTCAGTGGCCAGAAGAGCACGTTGGAGTTTTTTCTTCAGGCAAGTATTCTATCCAATGTTTTCCATTTAATTATTGTCCACACGATTGTATTTCATATTTCAATGTGCATATAAGTTACCTTTGGCTCATGCTACTATATGAATTCTGATTTTTCAGGTGGGACATTTCTAGCAAACACTTAAGTGCTGAATAATGAGGGTTAACCTCACTTATTTATATTGACATTTGAATGTAATAGTCAACATGCAATTTGATAAAGATGTTGCCCTGAATGACATGGTTTTCCAAACAACCTCAAATCAGTTCTGATCAATGAGTTCTCAAGTGTGCTATCAAGTGAGTTAGAATAAGTTCATGATTACTGAATGAACAAGAGTTTCTGGTGATTACCTTCTACTCAAATGCAGTGTATGTGAAAAGGACACAATGCTTTTAATTTACACATAAAACAGGTAGGTTCTAGGCTCGGATAATAAGTTTTTCATTTATGTGAATGTCCAGTGAGAAGTTCTGTAGGATGAGGATCAGTTCTTCATTACACAATATAAATTCACACAAACTAGCATACCTAGGTTGCACTTACTAAATACCTCTAAGTGTGACAATATTACTATGTTACTTTAAAAATGCTCCCCACCCACTACTTCCACAATGTTCCAGTGAGTCAGTATGATCTCTGCTGATCACCACTGCTTAAAGGTAATACAAAAATTATTCCTAGTACATAGAGCAGAATCCAGCATAAATCCAAACACTGCAAGGATCCTTCTTTCCTCCAACTGTAGAACAGACTTCCAACACATGTAATTTGCATTAACATTTGTTTCTTATACTCTGTAATAATATAAATTACGCATCTTCCATAACTATAAACTATGTTTTGTTGCCATGTTTTTTTCTTACGTTATTTTAATTATTTTTTTACTTAAACTTGAGGAACAATGTTCGTATCTAAACCTTAATTTCCTTCCTATTTTTAAAAATAAAAGTTATTTTCTTGCTGCACTTTGTAGAATTCTTAACACTAGTTTCTTTTTCCTTTGAGTTGTACAGTTTAGTATTTCTCCTATATGTTCTCCTATATGTTTCTCCTACGTGTTTCAGGTAATAAACTGAAATAAATTCTAATCACTATATACCTTACATTAATTTTATTATTTTGGTTGACCACAACAAAGTCATTTCTATAGGTTAGAACCCTATGAAAATAGATTGTTTACTGTATAATACACATTAACCAAGGAATGTTTCCTCATAACTTTGTTTACATATCCAGAAGTTAAATAAAATCTGTTAGACCAGCACTTAAGAGAGAATTATTTTTGTAATGATTGTTGAAACAATCTAGGTTCAATGTTTTTAAATGAGGAATGTACAAATTAATTTTTATACTTTGTGCTTTTGTTTTCATGCAATTCATCTGACTGTACACCAGTTACAGCATGTGGGTAGTAAGGAATATTAGCCTGCAGCTTTACATAAATTCTGTATGTGTCAGCAATTTTTTACATAAAAATAGTGAAGACAACAACGAATGAGTTAAAATCTATTCAAAGACATAAAGAGACCAGAAAGACTAAATCTTTAGCTCTCTAAATTAGGAAGTCAGAAACTTGCAGGGAATTCATGAGCCAAAGGGAGGGAATGAGGGTGAAAGGGGAGAGAGATAAAGTGACAATTGTTTAAGGAATAAATTATAAATTGCCTGGCTAGCTGGAGACTCTGGATAATGCTTTCCTGTCACAGATGACTGAACTGTGACCCACAAGGAAACCAAAAGGTTACATCCCCTGCAGTTCTCATGCTAGTAAAAGGATGTCACCAGTTTGTCTTTCTTGTGGGCTAGTTCAGTCATCTGTGAAACATACGAAAACACGTTTTAGGGGTATCTTCTTCCCAATTTCTTTGCAATGAGGAGATCTACAAGTTGGGATGTAAATCTGACCTACGAGGAAGGACCGGTTCCTAATAGGAATAAGGAAATCTTAGCAGAAAATATGTATTCTTTTTCTGTTTTATTGTGGAGAAAGACACATAACATAATATTTACCATATGACTATTTTTAGGTTTCCTTTTCAGCGGTGTTACACTCACAATTACAGTCACCATCCATCCCCAAACCTCTTTCATCTCATAAAACTAAAACTCTGTACTTGTTAGACAATAATTCCCTTTCTCTCCTGGCACCACCATTCCACTTTCTAACTTTATAATATTGACTATTCTAAGTTTCTTCTATAAGTAGAATAGTACAGTTTTTATCATTTTGTGTATGGCTTATTTCACTTAGCACATATTCTAAAGGTTTATGTATATTGTGGCATATTATAGAATTTCCTTCCCTTTGAAGATTGAATAATACTCCCTTGTATGTATAGACCATATTTTGTTTGTTTAATCTACTCATCAGTAGATGAACACTTGTGTTGCTTCTTTTTTTTTTTTTTGTCATTGTGAATGATGCTGATATGAACACAAATGTATGAGAACTTGCTTTCAATTATTCTGTGTATATATTCACAGGTGGAATTGCTGGATCATATGGTAATTACATTTTTAAGATATTTTGAGGAACTACCATACAGTTTTCCCCAGTGGTAATACCATTTTACAATTCCACCAACAGTGCACAAAGGTTCTCGTGTCTTTACCTCCTCACCAAAACTTATTTTCTTTGATATCATAACTTTTTTATAGAAGCCATCCCGGTAGGTATGAGGTAGTATCTCATTGTAGTTTTGACTTGCATTTCCCTATTGATTAGTGATGCTGAGCATCTTTCCGTGTGCCCATTGGCCCTTCATATGTCTTCTTTGCAGAGATGTTTATTCAAGTCATTTGCCCATTGTTTAATCTGATTGTTTTATTTTGATTTAGTTCTCTATACAATCTGATATTAATACCTTGTCAAATCTATTATTTGCAAGTATTCCTCCTATTCCTCTGCCTTTTCCCTTTGTGGATGGCATCTTTAGATACACAGATTTTGAAAATTTTTTTGAAGTCCAGTTTGAATATTTTTTGTTTGATTACTTGTGCCTTTGTCATATCCAAGAAATCATTGCCAAATCCAGTGTCATAAAACTTGTGTCTTATGATTCTTCTAAGACTTTTATTTAGGTCTTTGATCCATTTTGAGTTATGTATATTGTATTAGGTCAGTGTTCAACTTCATTCTTTTGCATGTGAATATTCTGTTGCCTCAGCACCATTTCTTGGAAAGATTATCCTTTCCCCAGTGAACGGTCTTTGTACCCTTGTCAAAAATCATTTGACCATATGTGTCAGAGATTCTTTTTTGAGCTCTAGGCATCTGTCCTTATTCTAATACTGCACTGTTTTGATTGTAGTGCATTTTAAAATAAGGAACTTTGAGTCCTTTAATCCTTTCTTCAAGATTTTATTGATGCTTCAGGGCCCCTCAATATTTCATATGAACGTTAAGATATTTTTTCCTGTTTCTGCAAAAGATATCATTGGGATTTTAATAGGTACTCCATTGAGTCTGTAGAATGCTTTAGGTAGTATTGACATTCTAACAATATTTAATCTTCCTATCCATGAACATAGATGTATTTCCAGTTATTTATGACTTATTTAATTTCTTTCAGCAATACTTGATCATTTTCAACACCTTGGTTAATTTCTAAGTATTTTCATACTATTCTTTTTGACACTATTATAATGGAATTGTTTTAATTTTCTCTTCACATCGCCTGGTGTTCATGTATAGACATACAGCTGATTTTTGTGTGTTGACTTTGTATCCTGCATTTTTGATAGATTCATTTATTAGTCCCAACAACTTTAAAAGTATATTATCTAAAAAGTTCATATTACTTCTTCCTTGCCAACTTTTTATTTTTTTTCTTGCCTAATTGCTCTGATTAGAACTTCCAGTATTGTGTTGAACAGAAGTAGAAGCATGCTCAAATTGTTCATGATCTTAGAGGAAAAATTTTCAATCTTTTACCATTGAGTATGATGTTTACTGTTTCATATATGTAACATATATGGATTTTCAAATATAGTTTTTATTATGTTGTGGTCATTTCCTTCTATTCCTATTTTGTTGTATTTTTAGCATTAAAGAATATTGAGTTTTATCAACTTTTTTCAGCATAAACTGTGATGAGCAAATGGCTTTTCCTTCACTGATCAATTTTTGTCTGGTGAACTAATTTTGCATTCCAACGTAAATATCGGTTGTTTATGTTTATGTTCTTTTACTGTGTTGCTGAATTCTGTCTGTTAAATATTTTTGCATCAATGTTTACAAGGAATATTGGTTTGAAGTTTTCTTTTCTTGTAGTATCTTATCTGGTTTCCATGACAGAGTTATGCTTCCTCATTAAATGAGTTAAGAAGTGTTCCCTCCTCTTTAATATTTTGGAAAATTTGAAATGAAATGATATTAGCTCTTCTCTAATGTTTGATAGAATTCACCAGTGAAGTTGTCAGGTCCAGGACTTTTCTTTGTGAGAAGTTTTTGAATACTTATTCAATCACCTTAATAGTTATAAGTTTAATCATATTTTACATTTCTTCATTATTTAGTATTGGCAGATTTTGCATTTCTAGGAATTTGTCCATTTCATCTAGGTTACACATTATTTTGGCATAGTACTCTCATAAATCTTTTTATTTCTATAAGTTCTATAGTCATGTCCTCATTCACTTCTGATTTTAATAATTTGAGCTTCTTTCTTTTTGTCCTTCTAGGTAGAAGGTTTCCAATTTTGTTGATCTTATTAAATAATAAATTTTTAGTTTCATTTTTTTCCCATTGTTTTTCTATCCTTAATTCTACTTAACTCTACTCTGATGTTTATTATTTACTTCATCTTCTAGCATTGGCTTAGTTTCTTCTTCTTTTTCTTGTTTTTAACTTGAGCAATGTTAGGTTGTTTGAGATCAGAGAGTGTCTGTTTTTTTCTTTGCATTTATAGTAGTTCCAAATGGGAACTCTTTTTTTTTTTTAAGATTTATTTATTTATGCATACAAGAGCTGGGGTGTAGGCCAGAGATGTGGGGGTGGGGGTGAAAGGATTCACCAGAGACAGAGTGGGGAGCAGAACAGGCAGATTCCCCAGCTGCTGAGGGGAACAGTAGACAAGACAGGAGAGGTCTGCTGCACCATGTGGGTCAGCTTGCTGGCCAGGGATCTAACTTGTTGCTGTGGATAGCTTCATAGTGCTGAGAGTTAACCAGGGAGGCCCCCAAATGGGAACTGTTAACCTTCCATATATTAAATCTACATTAGAAAATCAGATTTGAAAAAAAAAATTAAAAATTTTGATATGAGTGCATAAGATTAGATTCTTCTAAGAATGTTCTTGGAATTTCCTGACCCTCTGAAGCACATATAGAAAAAATTAAAAGAGGACCTAAAATTCAGAAGAATAAAAATTTTATTGAAAGGCTCAAAATTTGAATAAGGTGATACAAATGACAATTATTAAGTTCAAATTTAAAAGCCTATTTCATAAAGCAATAGTTGAATTCCAAAATAGGAGGAAGAAGAAATGGAAACATTTACTGGCCAGATAGGAAAAAAAAGAAAGCAGAAGTATTTAATTGCTGTTTAAGCCTTGATTTTATCAAAGGGAATAATTTTCAAGCTAAAAAACAGTCACAGGGGTTAAGGTTAAGTTAGGGTGAAGAAGAAGATAGGAAGAAAAATATTAACTATTCTCCACTTTGGTTTCTATACCCAGATGTTTGGTATTCAAAGATAATAAAAACATTTTAGATGCAATTTCAGAACTTAATCTTAGTAATATATGAGGTGTCATGGATAAGATGAAAATCACCAGAAGACTGGAAATCAAGAACTGATTGTCCAGCAAGAAAGAAAATATCATCATGCCTCATTTCTTAGTTTAATACAATTAAATGTAATTGCTTACATTTAAAACCTAGATTTAATGTTTTTCTTTCTCAAACTATGACCTCTAGCTTTTTACCACCAACGTGATTGCCAGTTTTTTCTTTATGTCCCTTTGAACTGCTTCAGATTTGCAAAAGAAGGGATACGCTTTGATGATCTGCAGATTGTTCCCCCAAACCTTCAGAGACCTCCTTCCAGCAGTTTTCCCTGAACACAGCAGCAACAGAGTAGCACAAGACACGTGGTGTCTTGTGTCCATTCTGAGTGAGAAGTTTGGTTAGAAGGCAACAGAGCACTGTAAGAAGGTTCCAGAGGCAAGTTAGCATTGGGAGCTGATGAAGCAAAGGGGACTAAACACTGCATATAAGATGAGTGATGGTGCAATCGCAGGTGGGGCGCTGACCCAGCATACAGGGAGGAGTGACAAGATTGGAGTTGATTGGCTTGAGGTGTTAATAGCTCTCTGGTGTGGAATTATTTGCACAAGGTGCAAACAGTGGTTCCTAGTGATATCAGAGGCTTTCAGTGCTACAGACTGTAGAGTGGTGGGTTTTATGGAATGTTCCAGATGTTACCAGAACAAAACTGATCAAGGTAAGAATGTGCCTAAACACCTTTCTTACCCTTGTTTTTGTGATTTGTAATGATGAGAATGGGTAGGAAGGAACTGGACAAGAAAGGTAGATATGAAAGGGGAGAGGACTCAGGCAGAGAGGCTGGGCTAATCTGTATGATAGAGACCTAGGAGGGCATAGGGAAGAAAGTGGAAGAAATCTGTGTAGGGAATGGGATGGAGGGCAAGTGATAGAGTATGCGGTCAATGGGATCTGGTGTGGCTGCACAAATGGACTTGAGCAGAATATTGCTGGGGGGAGGTATGAATTGAGTTGAAATGAATCCTCTTGTGTGGTCTTTGTGATATATAAGTATGAGAAATCCTTGAAAATTAATATTTGTGGGAGTTGTGAACCTATACCCCTAAATCATATACAGTGAAGTAAACCAACAATATCTCAATAAAAAATAATTCAATTTTTAAGAAGTTGCTATTTGTGGTTGTTAGAATGTGATTCTTTGAAACAAGAGCCCCAGGATTTACTTAGTTTTTATAATGTTGGTAAAAAATTTACTAAAGTGGTAGGCAAAGGAAAGACATTAGTTAGTCCCATAGATTTCTTTATTCCATGTGGGAATTAGTCAGACTCTTCAGTGACTTCAAGGCATCTGACCTCAAAAGAGATTATTTCCCAACTATTTGAGAAAGGGTTTGCTTGTAATTTGGGGAAAATAAAATGAAACAAAGAAAAATGAACTACACCAACAGTCATCAAAAGAAAATTTAAATTGGCAAATAAATCGACAAAAACGCATTTATCCTCAGTGGGAGTTTAAATATATATATAAACAAATCATAAGATATCACAGTGTGGATGCATCTGAAGAAGAAAATCTATATGGGCCAAAAAAAACATTCTTAGTGTTGTTTGAGCAAATGTTGAGCTGTCAGGAACTATGAGGACAGGCAGCATCAAGAAGATAGGGGTTGATCTTGGGAGTTGGAGTCTTGGCAGGGAGAGTGAGGACTTCAGTATCTATACAGTTGGAGGGTTAGTGGAAGCACCTGGCTGCGGCAGGGACCAGGAAGCTGCACTGGGGAGCTTAAGATTTACAGGGTCCCTGAACTCCCCAATATGCATTAAGTTGGAGGGGGATGTTGAAGGGCAGATGGCAATTGTTTATCTGGGCCTCAAACTCATTCAATATAGGTAGGATTCAGAGCTAGCAAAAGTTATCTATTTCTCTGATGTTATTTGGGGTTATTGAAGAGAGGGGTGAGTCAAATAGGGGGATACCTCATCCACAGAAGTATTAATATAAAACTCATAAGACAATTGAATGGCTACTGTTGACTGGTGGCTTGCACTGGACATCAGCAGGAACACTGGGGCACTGACTGGCACCCATGTGGGTTCCTGGTAGCAATGACGAGCTGAGGTCATGAGCTCTCCATCTTGGGCTGCTCCTGCCTGTGAAAATTCCAAGTCTACACCTCAGTCTCCCTTGACTTCTTTGACTTGTTTCAAGAATAGTCATTCCACAAGCAATGCAGACATTGCTATTTTATAGTTTTGCAACTTTCAAGCTTAAAGGTCACTATTCTCTCACCTTTTTTTCTGGTTTTATTATATATATGTCCCCTCAAAGTGCCGGGAGACTATTGTCTAATTGTTTGAGTTGGGAATGGAAGGAACCGAGTAAATACTTTGAGGGAAATAAGGTCTATGCAGAGAGGAGGGGAAGGTGGAGTGAAAGGCAGCTGAAAGGAAATTTATCAAATTGTTTTCATATGACTTTTTCTTCTTTGTGCCTTTATTTTATAAACTCGTTTACAAAGGATCACTTATTACTTTAATAAACAGAAAACTAGTGGGGGTTTATTTTTCTCAGAGAAAGAAGAATCAAAATGAGCCAGCAAGAGTTCCCTAGCAGGGGACTTCCTGTGGTGCAGGGGTTAAAGTCTCAGCACTATCAAGCTATTGCCAGCCCCTGTGGCATGAGTTTGATCCCTGGCAAGGGAGTTAAACCACATGGTGCAGCAGATCTCTCCTCTCTTGCCTACTGCTCCTCTCAGCAGTGTATTTCAGTAGGTCCACCTGTTCTGTTCCCCATTCTGTCTCTGGTGAATCCTCTCACCCCCAATACCTCTGGCCTACAGCCCAGTTCTTGTATGCATAAATAAATAAAAATAAATATTAAAAAAGAGTTCCCTAGCAATTAGTTATCATGAAAGAACCTGAAATAATATTTAGATAGAACTACTGGAATTACAAATCAGAAGAAAATACATACATGACATTTCTGATTTCTGATTTTATTATGTGCACCAACACTGGCTCAATGATCCTATCCAAAAGGGTTATATGATTTCTAACCTATAGCAAGTTCTGCAGTAGATTGCCACAGCACTGCATGTAGCTCATCTAATCACTTAAATGGAAACAACAAATTTGTGCTTACTAAATTTGCACATGGAAACTGAGGAAAAATATCAGCATCAAGAGTCATAATGATTTCAGTAGAAGAGAAGATGGGTTCAAATTACTGAAAAGTTAGGTGGAGATAAGTGTACAGCTCATCAAAGCAGCACTACATACACTGCATGCAAAATGATGGTTTAACAAGAGCTCTGCAATAAAATACTTGCGAGCTTCAATTAACTGTTAGCTCAGTAAGATTTAAGATCAAAGATACTGTGATTAATTAAAGGAAAAACAAGTCCCAGTTGGATAATGGTAAGGCATATTTCCCTATTCTCTGATTTGGTGGCAACATATACTCTGGTATATTTATGCCCTTATGTACCCAGTTGCATTGAGTTGGGGAAGAAGAAAGGGGAAAGAGATGTGCTCCTCATTCCAGAGAGTTTTGGAGACATTTTGGAGACAGCCCCAGCATTAGGGGAGCAATGCTACAGCTGCTGGAGGCTTAAAGTTCACACACTTCTCTAGCCTGATGATTAAATTAACCAAAGAACAGATATCTTATGCAATTTCCTTAACTTGTAACTTCCTTTCCCAGGAGAGCATTTGTGAAAAAATGTTGCATAAGGACCTTGAAAATTAGAGTTAAGCTTGATTGTAAAGTCCAGGCCACAACTGAATTTGAGACTGAAGAATAGAAAGTGGTTTTTGGTTTTCCACTACATTTGCTAAAATCATGAATGTGGATTTGGTGCTGAGCAGAGACATCTACTGTAAGAGGAGTTTGCTCGCTAGCTTGATTGAAACTGTTGACTGTTTGCTAAAAGTCTTTAAGCTGATGACTACGTATACTCTCTGATTCAGTCAACTCATTATTAAATTTGCATTATATTTAGCTTTGAATAATTATAACCAAATAGATAAACACTTCTTATAGGAAGGAAGCATTCATTAGCTTTTAGGATTTTCACTTCCAGTCTTTTTCTTTCATTCTTTTAAAAATCTATCCCTTCCTTCCTTCCTTTTCTATAGAGTCAAATGATGCAAAGTACAAAGCAATTGGCAATGACTACTGAGAGCCTCAATTTTCATGTAACTGAGAGCTTCCAGGCCGCTCTAAAAATTCTGCAAATTGAGAGAAGCTTAAGGAAGTTCTGGGAGCAGCTGTATGTGTATGAGGCTGAGGAATCCCCTAGAGAAGAAACCTCCCAAGGAAGGAGAATCACAGCTGGATTGGCCAAAGATAACGGACTAGACCCTACGTGATCATCTATCAAGGACTAGCAGCTGCTGGAGAATCACCTCAGCTGCCAAGATAAAGGCGCTGAGCACAGAGCCACCTAGAGGCAGCTGGAGGAAATGACGGTGGGCTCAATAGCAGAGTCGCAGAAAGTGATGGGGGACATTTTTCTGAAGAACTGGCACAAAATCCTACAGTTCTTACCTGGAAGTAAAGATAGAGGAAAGTGGTGTAGCTGAGGGAGTCAGAGTTTTTATGTTTTTTGAATTATTTTGAAAAAAAATCTGAAGAAAATGCTGACATACTTCAAATAACATCTTATTATTCATCACAAGGAAATGTGGATAAAAGAAAGTACCTCATCTGTGCTATAGGCATGTTCTCTGTCCACAAACAATTAGATGAGCAAAAACAGAATTTATTCTGATAAGGGTATTATCAAGGAAGACTTTCGCTCACTAAAAGTGCACACACACACACACACGCACACACACACACACACTGTTGCAAATCTTTCCTTTAAGGAAATAAAATATAAGATTTGCCTAACTGGAATTGTGTCTTTCAAAACATAATTTAAATCTATACAGTGCTTCTTTCATCTGGCAAAAGTGCACGTGCTCTTTGAAATGTCTCCTTAACCCAGAATTAACAAGAAAAAAGTAAGCGGATTTGGGGGAAAATTTTATTACTATTATTATTATAAACATATAAAGTTAATTCTTTAGCGTGTGTGGGCTTAACTGGTCATAAGCCAACATTTCTAGTACTTTTATAACATCAGATATTCATAAGCTTTCTAGTAACACCCGCAGCAGCGTGGTCTGCCCTCATAACCACCTTTTCTAATTTGTGGATGTGACATCCCCATCAGGACTCACCCCAAGTTTCAGCTCAGGTCAGCTCTGACCCTGGTGGGGGCATGAAGAGCCCTTGGTTTATCATTGGCCCGAGAATGCCTTTTAATGGGTTCGATAATGTTTCCTAAATCCTTTTTCTTTTTTCTATAACAAGGAAGGAGGAAGAAAATGTAAATTGCATGTGGCCTGAAATGAGCATCTTCTGAGGGGGTCATGATTTGATTTAACTATGCAGAGACTGACTCTGGTACACAGAACATGTGCCCATTTCAATATTTACAGAATGTATTATTAGGAAACATGCAATAATAAAACATGAAATGAGGCAAAAGGGTAGGAATTTTCTTTTATTTTGCTTTGCATAGAGAGATTTTTGTCTCAGTCTTGGAGTGAAATTGATAAAGTGGTTGGTAAGCTATACTAGAAACAGTGTTTAAGCAAGAGCTGACTACCATATTCACCTGCTGAAATTACGCAAACAAAACCTATTTGGAAGATAGAAAGGGATGGAAGAGATTAGGAGATGACACGAGAAGAGCCCCTAAGACAATTTGAAAACTTCAGTCAATTTAGCATTAAGAAAAATAAAGGGAAAACATTTAGTGATTTATGTATGTGGGTGTGTGTAGGATATGTCTATTTTTGGGCATCTCACTATTTCTTACCCACACATGCACCCATAAGGTTTTCCTACGAGTGATCCATGTACAAGTGGTTCTGACCAAGACGCAGAAGTTTCCTAGCCAAAGTGGCTATCATTTTACACTTCTTCCTGAAATTACTAAACACTGATTTCCAAAATGGGTCCTTTTAAAAATTCTTGTCTCACTCATCTTTAGAAGAAATAGACAATTTACTTGACACAAACACCTCGTATTCCAAGAGCACTAGAACATCAGAAGCTTGACTTTTGAAAATCTGCCCATCTGTAATAGGGAACAAAAGAGAAGTGCAGAAGTGATGGTGGATACTATTTTCCATTTTCATTGACACTACCATGGGTGAGGAAGGAGAACTTCTGAAAATAGAGAATTTGGAGGAAACGTAGAGTTCTCTTTGCTTTTAAATCCTGTGAGTATGGTATAAAAACCACAAAGCATAGTTCTATTCTCAAAGGAAATAAAGGGAATAGAATCTTCAGGAAAGAAGAGCTGTGTTTATGTTATGGAGAGAGTGGAAAAGCACATTTTTGTAAAAAAGTCAAATTTCAGGCAAGAACTTAGTGTCTTCAGCCTGAGGCTAAAACTAAAAAAAAATTAGAAAAACCTTTTTAGGTCTAGATGGAAGGGTTTATATTATGCATTCTCGCAGCTAATTTTGCATAAACTATTTCTCTCTCTTCACTCTGTGGTCTGTAATGTGATCTTAATGCTTCTGCTCTGGGTATGTCTCCCACTTTCCTATCTGCTAGAAACCTAAGACTATTATTAATATCATTGCCTGATGAGATGCATTATTACAAACAGTTATCAGTAAACCGCTAAGACTGAAAAAAAATAGCATGTTAAGGAATAATGTACTAGACATTGTCTTGTTATAGGAATTTAGAAAGAAGGTTTTAAACTCAATATTAGATGAATATCGCATATGTGAAACTTGTAGAACTCGAACGCATAGGCTAGAATTACACCAAATTTGTCAAAGTTGAAAGAACTGAATAATGATGCTGAAGTCAAATATAACAGTTCAATTTTGTACCCTTTATAACTTAATAAAGGTACATTGAAAATTGGCCATCTTCCTGAGCTATAAGCGTCTTGAAACATGACCAGCATCTCCTGTTGGTATTGTCATTCAAACTTTGTGCAACTGAACTGATCTAGGTAATGACTGATCTGTCACTAGAGGGGGTTAAAGCATTTCTGTCCTCTGTCACCCTTGGGAAAGAAATTCCATTACGTTGTCCTTTCTCCCACTTAGTATGTGTCCAAGAATTAAACCCTGGATAGAATAGTACTAAACTTTTCTCCCCATATTTTGTTTTTCTATAAACAAACTTTATCTGTGGCCTTGTAGCAGGCAGTCAGTTCCAGGAAACACACAGTGAACAATGTCATTCCCCTTGTATTGCACATAATATAAAAACAGAGTTTAAGTAAATATTTGAATTAGGACAATTTGAAAAACCTAACTTTGGGGTATTAGTTCTTTTTAGAGCAGCTGCTTGGTGGATTCAGTATGCTTTACCTGTACTATTTCAGTGAAGCTAATTCAATGTAACCATGTAATATAGCAGCAGAGTATAACTTTCAGAGCTCAGCCTTTGTAGAATGGGAGTCAAATTAAGAAGTTCAATTCCTGTTGCATATCAAAGAAATGCTGGCCTATGAATAGCAGTAGAGCAACACCTAGTGCTAAACATAGATATAGCAGAGGGCTCATCCTTGCAACTGGCCCACTGAAATGTCAGGTTAATGTTGCAGCTGGATGGCTTTTTTTTTAATCTTGGTATTTTCACCATGGAATTACACTGTGAAATGACAAATGTGAACTAGCTGATTTCCAGCTCTGCTTTCTGCTCTGTCTGTGACTCTCAAGTTGGGCTACTACTGTGTACTTTTCATTCTCACTGTTCCACATTCTTTTTAGTGAACTTGTTCATTAGCTACAGGAGATTTGCTTAGGCTGAAATTTTATCTTTTATGTCAACTTGCTTTGCATGGATTACGAGGAAGAAATAGATAGGCTCATAGACTGAGAAAATGCAAGGGGAAGTACTGAGAAATGCCCTTTTCTCCTATTGTGTCTCTTAAAAAATATAAATAAATAAATTCCAGGGCAGGATATCAGTATTGTTGGAAAGGGAAAAGGCTTTTGTATACAAAAATGATACCATTGATCTGCTGACAGTAGGTGATATTTATACTATGCTACCTTCTTATGTTATAAGATGTGAACTCAGTTGCCCTAGCTCAGAAAAGATCACGTCATCTGTAAGTTCATTTATATAGGCCCATACATTTACACAGCCAGTTCTCCCAAGTAAAAGTGTTAAAATCATCATTGTTTCATTTTTCTACAAATTATGGGAAAATACTTACAAACTCTGGAAAGCAGTGAGATTAAGAATTAGGTAAAACCTTTGAATATGCAGAGATGCATAAAAGCCATAGACTAAAGGAAAGATTCATTAGATAGGTGGTTATGTATATGAACTGTTTTAAAAGTTGGCATCACCAATGCATTATAAAGATGCCCATCAGAGCTCTCTCCCAGAGGGGAAAGTCCTCATTGGACTCCTATGTGATTAGTATGTGACTTGTGTCTTCCTCTGTTCGACTTGTGTCTTCCTCCGTCACCTGGCTGTTTGTCATGTGCTGGTGTAGCAAGGTCAAGGGACCCCCCCCAGTCATGGGTGACTTCAGTGTCTTTCCCATACGTCTGCAGAGTCCACATGTATTTGCAGTGCAATCTAACAGCTGGGTGTGCTAGCCCGGGAAATCTTGGGGTTCGATATGGATTTTCCTAGAGTGGGGACAGAGAGATTAAAGGTAGCAAGATACTAAATTTTTTTTGAAGTGAAGGCCTGAGGAGTTAGCTTTCACAGCAGAATGATCCAAATAAACTAGTGATTGCGATGAGCAGTAAGTTCAAAAGTTGATTTCATTCATTCATTCTTCAATACTTCCTACGCATCCACTATGTGTTAGGCAGTGTCCTTGGCTCTGGGACATTTCAGTAAACAAAACAAAGTCCTTACTTTCACGGATCTTTTATTCTAGTCAGGAGGATACATAGTGTACAAGTAAGCCAAGAGCTATGAAAATTAAAGTTAGGTGGTAATAAGTACACTCTAAAGAGATGTAGAGAGATAAATGTGGGAGGCTCTTTGCTGAGGGACCTAGATAAAGAGAGGATGTGATCAATATTTTTTACTACCCTTAGCTCACCTTTCTTTCCTATATTGTTATAATATAGAGAAAACTGAGACTCTTGATACTTCAACCATTGCTTAGAAAACATAAAAAACTCTTTCAGAGAAGTTCACTCTTCCTGGTCATTTTGACCAGGGAATGGGCATTTGTCTTCAAGTTCTCCACCATGTCCAGCTCCTCACGGAATCCTCATCTGTCCATTCATCCACACCATGAACTCCATGGCTACAAATGTTAACAGTTACCTCCCAGCTTTTCACCCCTTTTCAAGAAGTTGGGAATGAAGTTTTATGTCCCTTCAACCCTTGCCCTCCTTGGCCTCTGCTGTGTTTGCTGACAAGTTGTAATTATTTTATGACACAGCCTCTAGAGCAGGACTGAGATCACCAATTTGTTTCTCAGAGGCTGTTAATTCAGCTGGCTGATGCTGGCTCCCGGCTACTGCCTAATTGTGTGCCACGAGGGCCAAATTGGGGCCTGCTTAGAGGCACTCCAAGTGAAATCTCTCCAACAAGAATCCAACTGGCCAATATACAGTGTTCAGTGCCTACCACATACCCAGTGCTTGTACCATAAAGAGGGAACTAGCTGGCAACTCCTAGTCCTCCCTTGAGAAGGTAACATTCTAGTAGATAAGGATTTCTTAAGGGACAGGCATTTTGGCCACTTAGGCAATTTTGCTTCTTTAGGATTTTAAGTCATGGAATTGTAGATATGGTAGGAGTCTTAGAAATTATCCAGTCTAACTCCTGCATTTTACTGAGAAGGTCACCAAGATTAGCAGTTTTTATTTATTCAAGGTCTCACAGCCCTGGCCTCTTTATACCACAGCAGGCTGCTTACCACACTGTTCACAGGTTCTGGTCCATGCCGCACTCAAACAGCCATTCAGAACTTTGCACATGACAACCAGTCCACCTCCATACCATGGGCAAAAACAACAACAACTAGCCACAGCAGTGCTCAAAGCAGGAATATTGGGTTTTTACATCCATACACACAAATTAAACTGGCTTTAGTTCTCCCCTCTGGTCTAAGTTTTAAAAAATCTCTTTAAAAAAGAGATTTTAAGACAATCTCTTTGTTCATTTCCTTTTCCTTAATCACAGGGAGTAGAATCAGCAGCTCTGATGTCTCTTGTGTGTATCCAGCATCACATATGTCTTTCCTAGTATGTCTTTGGCTTGAGTAGAGTCCTATGTACTTTGGTTATGCCTTATAGGACAATTTTCAGTTATACATGTGTGTGTGTGTGTGTGTGTGTGTGTGTGTGTGTGTGTGTGTGTGTGTTAAAAAGACACAGTATACCTGTATGGTGATCCAGTGGAGGAAAAAAATAAATTTCAGATTCAAGCATTCCTAAGATTCAAAGTCAGGATTTGACACTGAATAGTCACATCACCATTGTTATTTACATCTTGGAACCTCAGTTTTACATTCTGTAAAATGGGACTTATCACGTCACTGTGGAGGGTTTGGTTGTGCATCCTCTCCATTCCTTCCCTTTTGCCTTTTACATTGATATGACTGGATCCAAAAATGTGTTTAGTTTCTCCCTGAACAATTTTTCTTCTTTCAAAAATGCCAAGAGAAGCAACTATATGACTATATAAGAAAATTTAAAAGTTTGTTCCTAAAAGCAATCAGAAAACCATAATCTGAGAATATTCTGAGAAACTTAAAGCCTTTTTCTCTTCCTGCTTGTTTGCCCTTTTCTGCCATTGCTTTCCCTTTTGTCTGCTCTGAATGTCTCTTTTGTGAAAGGTACACGAAAAACTAGTGCACAGCTTCCATCGTTCCTCTGTCCCGGAATCAACTCTGTCCAGACCCAGGCTTTGGATCTCTGAGTGACGCAAGGCGCTGTTTTTGGCTTCAAGAATGTTTTCCTCTATGTTCTGACTCCTCTCTTGTTGTCCTTCTTTCCTCTCCATCTTTTCTCCACCTCTCTTCCCCAGACACCCCCCTGTTTCTCTCTTCCTGTTTTCTTAGTTTCTTCTCCTCTCCTTGGTGACCAGAGCACCAATCCATCATGGTCTGCTGTCACAATCACCGCTCCATCTGGGGCTCCTCTATCTCTGTGATAAAACAAGATAGGAATGGCCTTTCCAAAAGACAGACAATCTCCACAGTAGCCTGTGGGAGGCTGCCTAGAGCGGCCAAATCTGCCAGTAAGTGCATTTCCCTGTAACTCTAAGGCCTGGGAGAGCGAACAGATAGCTAGCTGCACACGTCTGCCAGTGACACATTTAAGTTGTTTTGCAAAAACATGGGAAAATCCTGATAAATTCCAGATGATTACAACACACATTTGAGGGTCAGATATACAAAAGACAGATAAAATCTGAATTAGGTATGTACAAGTTGATGCACAAATCTCTATTTGTTCCAAACATCTTGCAGATTGGAAGGTTTTTAAATTTGACAATTCCCAGTTAAGGATGATAAAAATTGAACTTTGCTCTTCTTAAATCCCAAGCCATTATGAGAAGAGAGTTAAAGTTTGTTCACTCTCACAGTTAAAGTCGGATGGCTAGTAAAAGGCAGAGGGAAATGAGTACTGTGAATGAACATTGATTTTCAATCCAGTTAAGAAGCTGGGATATCTGGAAAGATCAAAAAACATATGACATATCACCCCTATTCCAGCTGCATTTATATCATCACAGTATAAGTTGACATACCTGTTCTATCATTCTTTTTCTTGGAAGACAGATTCTGTCTTGGAGTTGAGTAGAGCAGAGCACCTTTTGCCTTATGTTCCTAAAGTGATGACCTACATTTGTATTTGTCAATATTCTCAAGGCTTATTGAAGCAGCAGGACTGTATGTCTGAGTAAAAGTTAGCCCCTAAAATGCAATCAATAAAGCTTACCTTTTTTTCTTTTGTCCTCCTAAGTTTTCATTTAAAATTTTCCATTATGCAGGTAATCTGTAAAAGAGCATAAAGAACACTAACTTCCCTGCTTTCACCAATAGGATATTCTCTTACCTAACCATAATGACATTTGTATTTCCAAGATTCTTACCACTGACTAGTATTAGCAAATATAAACTCTGTATTTAAATTTCCCCATTTGTCCCAGTAAATGTTTCATTGTCTTTCACGACCTAGACAAATTTGAAGAGTTCGGGCTAATGTCTTGTAAAATGTATTCTAAATTTGTTTCCTTTTCATTAGATCCGGGTTAGACATTTTGGCCAAAAATACTTCATAAGTGAAATATGTATGTCCACTGCATCACATTAGGAGGCAAAGATGTCAGTTTGTCCTGGTATTGATGATGGGAACGTGGTGGTTGCCAGATTTTCTATTATAAAGGTATCCTTTTCCATTCCATTTGAACCCCTTACTACACTGGAGTTGATAGTGTTAATTTTCCAACCTTTTTGTTCATTTTGTATATACCAGATTGCATTGTCAGTATCAAATCCAGGTATTTCCGATGCCAAAGCTCGTACTTTTTCTGCAACATAAACTACCTCCTTAATGTGTGAATAATTGAACTCAGTCATTTGAAGTTGCTGAGTAAATAAAATATTTTAATTTCATCTATTGTTTAGAGCTAACTTTTCTCTAATTTTTTAAAAAAATTGACCTCTCTTTAACTTTGAAATCTACCTTTTTAAAACTCCAAGACTGTAGCACACATAGAGCTATTATGTTAAGGGCTTATATGTGAAGGAATGCATCCGAAGAGGTACAGAAAGTCCGAATCTGCTTCCCTCCCTCAGGCTCACTGCCATAGACCACTTTGAATGGCCCAGGTTTTGTTTGTTACCCTCAGAGGATGCAAGATTGTTGGAATCCAAATGTCAAGGGGAAGGGGGCCTTTATCTTTAAGTGGCATGTCTGCATTGAGCCATTCTTCCTTGAGCCAAGACTGTGGTGTCACTCAAGGGTAGGGGAGAAAGTGGGGCCTGCAAAGATCTTAACTCTGCGCCTCCATTCAGACCCATCTTCCAGTAAGTTAGTGCCAAAAGGAGGTTGGGGAATGGGAAAAGCAGGGACCCTGTGAGCTTTGCTGACTGCCAGACACTGAGAATACCAAGACCAATCAGAAAGCCTGGGCCAGGAGCAGAATGACACCTCCTCTTCTTTCTTGTAGTTGCTCTCCCCGAAAGTCTCCTTGCTTTAGTGAGATTAGTGTGCAAAGAAATCTATACAAAGGTGTGTCTGGAAAACACACAGAGAGACCCCCCACTTCTACCTCTCTTCCTTTTGTTATATTAAGTGGCAACAACTCTTTGAATGGCTATTAATTCAGGTTTACATGTCATACTGGCAGTGTCAGGGTTAGCCTGTCAGTGTAAGGAACTCTGTGAAAGACTCCCCCTCAAATTAAAACAAAAAAATGTTCTCTTTGTTTGCCAACTTTGTACTGTTTAACATGAGTATTTCAACAGTCTTTATTTTCCAAACAGGCAAACAGGAGAGAGTGATCTGACCCCACAGTATATTGACATACCATGTAGCTATAACCTTGAGATAAAAAGTAAAGGAAAAAGTCAAAACAGTTCAAACCAAATACTAACACAGTCTAGACCCCCTCCCTCCGTAACAGGGAAACACACTGGTTTTAGCACAACCCGACAGTCGGGGATCCACAGAGATCTACACCTGAGCAGACCCACAGATTCCTGAATGCATAGGATTATACATTTTCTAGGAGATGTATAAGAATTGCCAGGCCTCTGTCCTTGTGGAACTTACTAGTGGTATTAGAAAGAAATCAGAGAATGTGCTCCCACCATGCTGAGACGAGATGGGAAATAACAGCTATTGTAGAGGCCTGAGCTAGTTTCCTGGATTCTGTATTCAGGAATGCAATTGCTTCAAAATCTGGGGCACACTATGGAATAGCTATTAAAGCTACAAAGATAGAAAGAAAAGAACAGAGTAGTTTTTCTCCTCACCATATGTGGAAGAGTACTTTGGGAGCTTTCACTAAACTGATGAGGAATGGACCTCCCTGGTGGCCTAGAGGTTAAGTCACAGCTCTATCACCACTGTGGCCTGAGTGCGATCCAGGCCAGGGAGCTAACTCACATGGTCCAGCAGACCTTTCCTGCCTCGCCCGCTGCTCCCCTCAGCAGTGTATTTCAGTAGATACCCCTGTTCTGCTCCCCACTCTGTCTCTGTTGAATCCTCTCACCTCCCCTCCACTACCCGTACCTCTGGCCTACACCCCAGTTCTTCTATGCATAAATAAATAAATAAATAATAAATAAATAAATCTTAAAAAAATAAATCAATCAGGAAGACTCAGAGCTATTGCCTATAAGATGACGGATAAAAAAACAAATAATGGGGCCTTCCCGGTGGCACAGCGTTTAAGCGCTGCGCTGTGGAGCTGTCGGCAGCGGCGACGCGTGTTCGACGCCCGGCCGGGGAGAATCCCACATGGTGCGGCAGACCTCTTCTGCCTCGCCCGCTGCTCCCCTCAGCAGTGTATTTCTGATCTGTCTGTTCTGCTCCTCACTCTGTCTCTGGTGAACCCTCTCGCCGCCCCAAGCCTCTGGCCTGTACCCCAGCTTGTATGTATAAATAATAAATAAATAAATAAATCTTAAAAAAAAAACAAAACAAATAATGATTGTGCCTTTGCCCCGTGTTGAAAGAATTCCAAAGCAGAGCATCTCGACATAATGGGTAATTTCCTGAGCCTCTTTACTATGATGCTCAATACTGAGCATTTTACATGTATTGGCTCATTTAATCTTCTCAATCACCACCTGATGAGATAAATACTAAATATATTCCAATTTTACAAATGAAGAAACAGGAAGTTAAGTAACTTGCCCTTGCCGAAGGACACATACTTAGTGAAATCAGAGCAAGGTTCTTGCTCTGACACCAAAACCCATGTTCTAAAGCATTATGTTCCCATCTATAAAATAAATTTCATTGCTTCATTTAAGAAAAAGGGTATTAATATTAAATAGGGAAATTATTTGATAGCTTCAGAAAGTCGTGTTTTCAATATAATGTCTTAGAAGTGAGAAATATGTGTTATCAGAAGCAAATACATATCCCCCCCACCCTGGCTTTTCCAAATGGATGAGAAATAAAGAGATGAGCTTTTGTAATTGCTTAACCATATATAAGACCAACCTCTAAAATTGGAATCAAAATTCAAAGCTGATTAGAGATTCATATTTTATTCAGCTAATAAATTACACCACAAAGTTTATTTTACAATGGCCTACATTTTCATCTTTGCCCTTGATCATTGAATTAATAATAAAATAATAAGTGAAATTGGCTTAATAAAAACAATGTGGAACTCCATGATGATGCTCATGCCTATTTGAGGATGCTTTGATATAAAAAGTCAAAGTATTTGTAGTAGAATTAAACTTTGAAGAAGGGGAGAGGTCTTGTTTTTACTTTAAATCATTTAAATTAAATGTAATAAAAATGATCAGAGTGCTTATTTTTACTTTGTTTTGTGGGAAATGGTGCTGGGAATGTGGATCTATTGTGCACAAAGGATGTTGGTTTATGCTGGAACCAATAGGCAGGTTGAGTCGAGAAACAATTAGCTCAGTCAGCAAGCCTTGGAATCTGAGTAAGCCAGGAAGTGGTCACTCCCCAGGGCAGGGCAAAAGGAGGGAATGAAGGCAGTGACCCACAATGAGGAATGACTTGAGGAATGACTCTCTCTCATTCTCTCTTTCTCTCTCTCTCTCTTCCTGCCTTCCCCCCAACCCTCTCCCCCCCACCCCCCCACAACCTCACCATTCTCTTTCTCTCTCTGAAGGAAACTAGTATTAGAATTTATGATGCCAAATTTATGTCACAGTTTATTTCATTACATTTTATTATCTTTGGTGAAACAAAAAGAATCTTGTTTGCAAGTAGATCAACAGTCCACGTGTCATGGCTACAGTCTCCAAGAAACTTCTGTTTATTGAGGGCCTGTCAAACCCTCATGTTTTGGCAACAAAACGTCTTTGAGATCTAGGATCCAAAGCACTGAAGAAAATGCAGGGCCTGTACCAGGCTGCTGGACGAATTCTTATCACTTTGGGGGCTTTCAGTTTATGCTCTGGAATTATTGCTTTCTTCCCTGTTTTTTCTTATAAACTTTGGTTCGCAGGATGGAGTGTCTGGATTGCCTGTCCCATCTGGAATGGAGCTTTGGTAGGAAACTGTTTTATTACGTCTATTGAAAGAATAAAGGAAGGAGGGAGGGAAAGAGGAAACAGAATAAGATGTCCCTTTTATATTTTCCAACAACATATTTACATCAAAATGTTATAGAAAATCATCATTAATGTACAACACTGATTTCTCTTGGTTGCATATTGTTTTAGTTAATTGCTATTGCTTTATAAAGTAGTTTAAAATCAGGTAACATGATGACTCCATTTGACTTTTTTCTATTCGGGGTTTTTATGGATTTTTTTTTTTTGGCTCCATGTATGTTTTTATTTTTTGTTCTATTTTCCGAAGAATATTATTGTAATTTTCATGGGGATTACATCGAAACTATATATTGCTTTTGCTAAAATAGTCATTTTGGCTACATTAATTGTCCTCATCTATGAACATGGAATATTATTTTAGTCTTTGCTTTTCAGTGAATCATCTTACTCATTCTTCTATTGTGATGATTAGTCTTGTCGGGTAAAGGATCTTGGACTAGAAATCTTTTTAAGTACTTTAAATACTTCTTTCCAGTCCCTTTGTGCTTGTAATGTTTCTGCTGAAAATTCCGCTTGTGTTCCCGTATAGGTTACCCCTTTCTTCTTGATATTTCAATACAATGCCCTTCGTCTTGTTTCTCAACAACTTTATTATTATGTATCTTAGTGTAGATGTGTCTGGTATTTTGTTTGGAAATCTTTGAGCCTTTTAGATCACAACTTCTGATTCATTTTCCAGAATGAGATGATTTTCAGTGATTATTTCTTTAAATTAGTTTTCTATGCCTTTCTCTTTCTGTGACCTTCCCCAAGATATGGCTATTATTTCTCTTTAAGTTGTCTCAGAGGGTTCTTAGATTGCATTTTTTTCTCTGCATTGTCCTAGTCTTATGTTTTCCAACATTGTGTTTTCTAACTCATTATTAATTCTCGCCATCACATCTGCTTCTTTGATTGAAGCTCTCAACTGCATTTTTAAATCAGCTATTGTGTTTCTTAGTTCTGTTATTTTTAATTGTATGGTAACTTACTCATATCTTCTTTATCTTTATCCTATTGTTCTTTTATATCCTCCATTATTTTTTTAGGATCCACCAACATTGTCTTAACTGTTGCCCTGAATTCCCGTTCTGTCATGCTTCACAACACTGCTGAGTCAGGGCTCATTTTAGGTTTTTATTTTGCTCTGGCATTTATGATGTGTCCTTTTGTCTCCTTATTTTCAATTTTCTTATGGGTTTTAACAGTATCGTATTTTCAACTATTGTTTTTACACCTGTTGGAATAACGGGACAGATACTAACAAAGAATGGTAGTTATAAAAGAGGACCAGGACAGTGAGCACCAAAAGGATCACCTCCAATACACTCAGGAATCTGAACTTCCTGTTGTGCTGTGGGTGCCAGAATTGTGTGGTGGTGTTCACAGTGATGCCCTCCTCCAAGCCAGCTCCTTGGTCTCAGTGTGTCTTACAGGCTCCTGTCCACTTCCACTGTACAGTATTTTTAAGAGTTAGATGCAGCAATGGGCATGAATTGCAGTGGATATGGGGTCACAGAGTAGAAGCTGTTCTCTTTTCCTCCTCAGCACAGAGTTGAATCCCGGGGTATCCCCCACTGCGGTGTCTATTACCGTTAGTAGTTTCTCAAGCTCTCATTTGTTCAAGCACTTCCTTGTACTTTGGGTATCTCAGTCTAGGCAAGGGTGGTGGCAGGTATTTTGGATATCTCATCTTGGGGTGGCAAGGAGCAGCTTCAAATACCTCAGCTTGGCTTTCAATAGTCGCCTCCTCTGTAGGGAAGTCCAGGTGCTCTGCTTCTACTCAGACTACAGCTGAACCCCCACCTTTATAGGTCTCCATCAATGCATCCCCCATCCTGAATGCGTGGTCATGCACTACCTTATTCAGTGCAGTGTGAGGTCCAGGAGGCCCGATGCTGGCATGAGCTTAAGCCAATAGAGGTAGGGGGCTCTGCACAACAGCTGCTCCTCCCTCCTGCGGGCTGCACTGCCCTGTTATCACTACATAACGCTCGCTTGAACTTTTTCCTAGCCCTTTCTGTCAGACCTATGCTCTGATTGTGTGCTAGGGTCTTTGGTTTTTCTCTCATTGAGGTGGGGTTTGGCTTTGATTTAGAGCAGCTTCGTTGAGAAGAGCCAGGCATTTTCACTCTGCCACCATCTTACCAGATACCTCAACTATTATTTCTTTGAACACATTTTCTTTGCCTTTCCCACTCTCAGCTCCTTCTGAGACCTCCATAGTGAGGATATTGTTTTTAACTAAAATTAGCCTGTAGAGCTCTTACACTGTTTTCATTCTTTCTGATTCTTTTTTTTTTTTTTTTGCTGGTCTATTTTTTCTGCTCTATTTGATTTTTTTAAAACACTGTGCGCTCAAGCTCACTGATTCTGTCCACTGCTTGTGTTCGTCTACGATTGAGGCTCTCTATCATATTTTTAGTTCAGATGTAGTTTATTTATGTCCATAAATTCTTTCTGAGGTATTTTTGTATTCATTATTGTATGCTTGTCTTTGTCCCCTCACCCCCTGACCCATTGTTTTTCTTATTCCAACAAGCATGATTATAACCCCTACCTAGCTCCTCATCAGGCAGGGTACATAGTTCTGCTGATTGAGACTTCTCTTGGGTTTTTTCCTCGTCATTTGTGCTCTGTTCCTCTGTCTCTTCATTTTTATTTTTTATGGGTAGAAATAAGGAGCTTTCTATTTTTGTCTTGATGAATTGGTCATACATTACATTCACAGGTTTCAGGCTATGTTCCTAGGTTATTTACCTAGGATTCTTAGGTGCCTATTGTTCCATAAACCAACACCTCTGCCCTTGTCTGGATGCATAGTGTCAGCAGGGTGTAGGAGATAGGAACAAGAGCAGTGGGGTATCAGGAGATTGCTGCTAACACTCACAAAGAGATCAAGCTTCTTATGGTACTGTGGGTACCCAATTTAGGTGGAGGGGAGATTTATCATCACCCCTTCCCCTCGTCCAATTCCTCAATTAAAGTCTCCCTAATAGTCTCATGTTAGCTTAAATCTCTCAGTTGGTATATTAATATACAGGTTCTGTGACCAATCAATAATTGTAGCTATGTTTGGGATGGGGTTCTATTTGGAACAGAGTGATGGGTGAGGGATTGCTCCCTTTGCCTTTTGAATACCAAAACTTACTCTGGGGTGCTTGCTCTTGTTGCTAGGGCCCAAATATGTTGAACTCTGGTTAATGAAAATATACCATTTAGTTGTTATCTTGGTTTTAGCCGTGGTGGAGTTGAGACAGGTGTTTTATATAACAGAGATAAAAAGAATAGCCTTATATGTACAGAGACACAAATGAGTCAATCTAACCCTTTCCACAATTTCAGGTTCCAGCTATTCATATCAGGGTGCCCCAAGTGCAAGCCAGTGGTCAGGTCAAGCCAATGACCTTATCCAGACTACACAGTGGCAGTCTCCAAGAATGTCTGCTGTCCTTAAGAAACCTTCTTTAGGGGAACAGGGTATTTCGCTCTCCAGCAGTATAGCATCTGCATTTGCAGATGTCAATCTACTACTCCAGCTTACTACTGCAAGTTTCTATCGGATTCTAGAGTTACACCCTCTGTCCTGTACACTGACTCTTTGTGACCACCACCCCCTCTCCCTACCTCACCCCCGCCCCCATCCAGGACAGTATCCAGGTTCTAAAGTGTCCAATGTGGCAATTTTTAGTCAGAAAATTGCAGATTTTCCTACCCTCTCTGTCATGCTGTTCCTCTTGGTTCATTCACGGAAGAGTTATCCATTAGTCATCCAAAGACCATTGTCCATTGTTTACATTTAATTTGGTTGCAAATTTGTGGATAGGTGAGCTCTGTATGATCAATGCATATTTTACTGGACTCCTCAATTTTTTTTTATTTTAATCTTCTTTCCTTGATATTCTGAGAAATTTGGATCTATATTTTGAAATTTGAACTTAGAAAAATATATATAAACAGTGAAAAATAATGTAAAAATGGAGGACAAAGTAAAATAACTTTTAGACTAACACTTTCATTGAAGCCTCAGGTGTATCTACATAAACCAGAGACTTTTCAGTCAAAACTCTTAGTTCTCCCACATTTTTCCTTCCATACAACTGTTTGAACTGAAAATTTAAGAAGTTGAGTATGAGGGCCTCCCTGGTGGCACAAAGGGTGAAGTCTCAGAACTATGAAGCTATCACCAGCCACTCCAGCATGAGTTCAATCCCCAGCCAGGGAGTTAACCCACATATGGCACAGCAGACCTCTCCTGTCTTGTCCGCTGCTCCCTTCAGCAGTGTATTTAGGTAGATCTGCCTGTTCTGCTCCCCAGTCTGTCTATGGTGAATCCTCTCACCCCCAACACTTCTGACTTACATCCCAGTTCTTTTTGAGTAAATAAATAAATCTTTAAAAAAAATAAAGTTGAGTGACGAACTCACTAACTCACAATCCACTAAGAAAATGTGTGGGCTCAGTACAAATTGGCATTATCAGTTCTTTGGAATATCATCATCTAAGAGCAAGATCTTAGGAAATATAAATTTGATCTATTTATTGCATAAGTATGTGTTGGCAACTTACTATGTGCTTCAATTACAATGGGGAAAACAGATCTTAATTTCTCTCTGTGTGTGTGTGTGTGTGTGTGTGTGTGAGAGAGAGAGAGAGAGAGAGAGAGAGAGATTCTGAACTGGATCTTTTTATTTGAAAGGGTATTATCAGGATAATTGGTGAATCCTGAATGAAAGCTATGAATTAGATGACAGTAATGTATGGGTATTAATTTCCTGGCATTGATGATCAAAGTTTTGATTAGGTAGAAGAATGCCCTTATTTGCATGAAATATCCACTAAAGTGTTTATTTCATTAACTAGTCCTGCCTTAACAATGTACAAGGAACTTAAACAATAGATACGTACTGTTCTGGAGACTGGAAGTCCAAGATCAAGGTTGGTGCCTTCCGAGGACCGTGAGGGTGGGAGCTGTCAAGGACTTTCTCCCTGGCTTGTAGATGGCCTTCCTCTTCTCTCTGTACCATGTCTGTATCCATATTTCCTCTTCCCACTGTGAGTGTGTGAACATATGCTCCAGCAACATTTCCTGGTTGAAATATGTTTTGTACAAGTCTCTTGCTCCAAGTGTAAAATTCCACTTCAACATCCAGTCTCTCTCCTCCTTTGTTTCAAAACCCCAATTTTCAACTGAGTCCATTACAGCCCAGATGAATGATTTCGTTTTCTTATCTTTCTGGCAGAGGTGTGGTGATGTGCTTAATTCCTCACCAAAGAGATATGGAAAGTACTGTGTGGGATTTAAGAAAGTATTTTTAAAAGAAAAAGCATGCTCCTATCTTCTTCTTCCATCTCGCCACCTAGGACATGGATGTGCTGACTGTCACATTAGCAGTCACTGGAGGCCAAGAGCCATCTTAGGGGTGGAGCTAGAGTGGACCTGGGTCTTGGATGACTTTATGGAGCTGTCACACCAGTCCTGGAACCCTAACTCTTAGGTCTCGATTTTTAAGGCCCTCAGTGTGGTGAGGTTTAATGATGGTGTGCAGATGGAAGAAACCAAGATAGTGGGAATATGAGACTGAATAAGGACCCTTTGGTGGTATTTTTCTTTTGTAAAAAAAAGACACTTTTTTTACATCTACCTAGGCTTGACCCTCCAACTTTTCCCCCAACACCTACTCAAAACCATATGTTCGTTTAAATAAATATTTCTTAAAGACCTACTACTGTGTAGAGATGGCAGCTACATTTACTCAAGCAACATCAAAACTTTTTGTTGTTGACCCACAGTAAGAAAAACATTTTTCATTAGGACCTGGAATGTACATAAATACAACTGTGTATTTCTCTCTAGGTGAATTGATAGATATTGATATATATAATATAACTAGAGCTACATAACAAGTTTTACAAAACAGTAGTTAATCTGTGTGAAGTAAATTTTTATATTTTCTATTCTATTTAACATTTTAAAAATTCTGACTTCACAACTGACACAAAGCTCTAATCCTATGGTACCCGGTGACAATAAACACAATATAAACAAAGATTGTATAAAAAAGAACTTTGCCAATTTTTTTTTTAAAGTTTCCATGAGGAATCACGTGTGATTCTTTTATTTATTTATTTATTTATTCATTTATTTATTTTTAAAGATTTATTTATTTATACATACAAGCTGGGGTACAGGCCAGAGGTGTGGAGTGGCGAGAGGCTTCACTAGAGACAGAGTGGGGAGCAGAACAGGCAGATCAGAAATACACTGCTGAGGAGAGCAGCGGGCGAGACAGGAGAGGTCTGCCGCACCATGTGGGATTCTCCCCGGCTGGGCGTCGAACTCACGTCGCCGCTGCCAACAGCTCCGCAGCGCGGCGCTCAACCGCTGCGCCACCAGGGAGGCCCAGAACTTTGCCAATTTTAAAGTTCTACACAAGTGTTAGTTAACACCATCCCCTTCATATGTGCCCCACTCTCTATCCAAACCTTTTGTTTCTAATCCCTTGTGACCTCCCTCATTCTTCCCTTCCCTGTTGGTCTGCTGAGCTCCCCATTTAGTTACCAAGGGGACCTCACCACCTACCATTCTTCCCTTAGTAAATTTCTTTTCTATCACACTGACTTTTGGGGTTGTTTCTGCCTCAGGGTCTTTGCACTGCCTGTTCTCTGCCTGAAGTCTTTGCTTCTATATGGCTCCCTAACTGTCTTTAATTCTTTGAACAAATGTCACTTTTTTACTGATACCTTCCCTCATTACCATATTTAAAATTTTCAAGCCCCCCTGCCAAGTGGCATTCCTTATCTCTCATACCCTGTTCTACTTTTCCACTTTATCACTATCTAATGTACTATCTAATGCACTTATTTGTTTGCTTGTCCCCCTTGCGCACCCCTTCAATGTATATTGTATAAAGGCGGAGATTTATTCTATTTTGTTTATTTCTGTATGTCCAGCACTTAGAACATGGTCACATACTAGATATTCAGAAAGTATTATTAATAAATAATATTGTTTGAGTGAATGCTCTCCATTCTGATGGTACAGAATTTCTTGCACAGTTAAACTCTGATTAGATTGCAAACACTAAAGGTCAAGCTGGTATTTATACTCAAGCAGGTGGAAAATCCTCATAAGAAGGAAAGCAATAAGAATGCCTACTCTGTCAATAATGTCTACATTTGGAAGAATGTGATTTTTTTCCTAGTGAGTTTCCTAGTGAACCACAGCTCTGTCTGATCAGGGTATTTTCAAAATGTCTCTGACTCATTCCACAACCTTCCTGGCCAGTCACTTCTTAACTTGCCTGCAAAGTGTATCTTCTTCTGGTGGAAAGATAATTTGTACATTTCAACCCTACAGACTTTTCCTTTTGCAAGTGATTCCATATCTCCTTGGAAATTTGTAAGAGAGATTTTAACAAGTCACACAGTACTTTGTATTTGTCCCATGCTTTTTATTCAAGGTTTACTAAATTTTTTTTTACAAATATTTTACCCTCATACTCTCCTAGCTCTGACAGCCACATGATATACAGTTTCCCTCAAATTTCTCAACTAAGTTATTTAAAGGCATCAGCTGCTAGAAAGTATGCAGCAAGGAGATCACTGTGCCTTGAAGTCTGAGCTTTACTTCAGTCCTAGAAAACTTTTAAGCTGTGATAAAAAGAATGAAGCGTCAGAATTTAAACACAGGATTTGAGTCCTGTAGGATTTGGTGACTTGACCCTGGCAAGCTGCACCCAGAACCCTGCGTGAAGACAGCAACTGGAGAGAAAGATGGGCTATTGCAATACGTGTACTCATGCAAGCCCCAATTTCCTCCTGCAATAGAGAAGAGACTTGCCTATGCATCACTCAAGTGTCTTACAGCTTCCACAGTCCTGTGATTTCCAATTTCCCTATGGCCAATTTTCCACTTAGATATCATAAGCTTCTTTAAGCTTAACTTTCAAAAACAAAATTAATCATCTTACCAGCAAAAGCAATTATTTCTTCTCCTGATTTCCCCGCCTTTGAACTCAATTTCAAACCCTGGAGTGACTTCAACTCCATCCTTTCCTCTAAACTAGTGTTTCTCACTAGTTTATGAATCACCTGAGGATCTTGTTAAACTCTAGACTTTGATTCAATCAACCTGGGTGAGGTCTGAGATTCTGCGTGTCTGACAAGTCCCTAAAGGGTGCCAGTGCTGCTGGTCTGAGGACTGTACTCTGCAAGCAGTGCCCTAAACCAGCTTATCCTCAACCCCACTCCTATCCCACCCCATCCACACAGTTGCCAGATAACTTTGATATTTTCCTGAGGCCTATCCCTATGTTTTCCTTCTCACTGTATAATACCCTCCCCCCAACCCTTTACCACTTCCCACTCTCGCTCAGGTTTTATGCCTAGATAACTTTGATGATAAATTATGGGAATCTATCTACTAGTGAGTTATAAGATCAACTTATTGGGTGACTAGCAGCATTTACAAAACATAAAAAGAACTCAAATAAGATAGGATAGACAATATTAGAGTGGATCATATACAACAAGGCTAAGTATTATGATTTTCGCTAGATAAAAACCTTTATCACTTAGCTATCGTGTTTTTTACTATGGGTACAGGTTTGAAAAAGGGCTAAAGACCAGGACTTTGCAGAGACCTCCATGCCTCATTGCACTTCAGTCCAGCATGCATGCAAACAAATGTTTCATCCGCTAAGCCTCTGCTGTGTCAGTCTGGCTGCTCTAGGCCTTCAGTGTTGCGTCATTGTCCAAACAGAGTCCAGATTTGCTATGATGAATTTTCAGGCCCTCCTCAGCTTGGTCACATCAGGCTTTCCAGCCTGATGTCCTACTCTTCTCTGCCAAGAACCAACCCTCCTTCCAGTTTGAGTTCCTGACTCCCTGTTCCTCAAGCCCAGCTCCCACCCTCCTGCTTTTGTTCGCTGCTTGGGTGCTGGGACTGCCCTTCCCTCTCCACCTCCAGTGAGATCACGTCCATTCTCTGAACTCACTTATAATCTTGTTTTCCCACGTGCCTTTGTCGGGAAGTGTTTGTTCCCCCTGGAAGTGGTGTTTTGTCACTGAGCTCTTTTCACACAGAAAGCTCACTCTTCTTGCCTAATTTTGGGAATGCTCTTATGTGTGCCTTACTTTCACATCTGGAGAGTCAGTTCCACCCAGGGCTGGAGCCATTGTTTGTATAGTTATTACCTGGTGAGCCTGATCATCTTATTGAACCTCTCTGTGCCTTGTTTTAAAAGCAGGAGATCTACATCATATGGATCACCTGAGGAGTGAATGAATGAACACAGCTATTTAGCATAGTGCCCGGCATAGAGTAAGCTCTCAGTCAATGTAAGCTTCATTATTATTCCGTCTACTCAGTGCCCATCGCTATGCTCCATTGCTTGTAAGTCCATAAATTAGCCCATGTTAAAATTATTGCTTTAAAAGTTCCTTTTTCTGTCATGACTGTGTCGTTTCCTTCACTTCATCTATTTCTGGGTACTGGGTCATTTATTTGGGCAATTTAAAGACATAGTGGGAGGGCTCACAATTGGAGTGTTTTGCCAAGAGTTGCGAAATCCAAAAGATACCCCAGGAGCCGCCCATCGAGCAAGTCAATAACCTGTCAAGAAGAGCCAAGAAGAGCTAGGGGGGAAAGTACAGTCCCGCCTTCTCCGTCCCCGCTCGGCCCTCACCCCCAAGCACACCCGCCTCAGCCTCTCTGCACAACCCAGCTCTCCTGCTCTGCCTGACTTTTCACCCCCAGACACGGCCTTTCTAACGTTTCCTTTTCCCACTTGCCCTCCCTCCCTTGCCCTCAAATCGCTTCCTTTTTTATTCTTTCCCCCCTCTTTATCTAAAAACAAAATTTTAAAGAGGAAATGGAAGAAAAGGGGATGGTTGTGACTGTCGGGGTAGCACCCTGCACTCTGTCTCCCACGGATGGCAGCGGAGCGCACAGATATGGGTGCCCGCTGCCCTGGAGCCGCCATCCCGGGTGACAAGTGACGGAACGTAGTCATGCTCCCACCTGCTCCGTGGAAGGTCTTTTGCAAGGTTTTGTGTAAACAAAGCAGAATTCAAGCTGGCAGTTACAACAGAAATAACAGGCAACTGCAATTCTGCAGCGTTTTTCAGCTTTCAAAAGGAAAGAAAGTCCATGCCAAAGTAGTTAAGACAACCTTGGAATCTAAGCATCTGATAATGTCAGATATCTACTTGGGGTGAAACCAGCAGAGGGACATCTCCTTTGCTCTTATTTTCCCTGCTTAGGTGTTTCTCATGGAGGAGTGAAGTGTCATTTTGAGGGCCTTACCTTTGAAAGGAGAGATTGACTCCACACTCAGCATTGGTGTTACAGTCTTAATAATTCTCCTGTGCTGTTGTACTATTCACGCTGGCCCAACCTGCATAGGGTTTCCTGGAATCTTCCCTCCAGCAGAGTCAAGCCAGGGACCTCTTTTGAGGACAGATGCTTCTGTTTTTATCTATGGGAGTTTTATGGTATGGAGATGCCAAGCCTAGAATTTCAGGCTTAGCTAACAAGAGGTTCTGTGTGAGCATACATGTATTTTTCCCCCCTCTTTCTCAAATTCTCTTAATCCAACTTTCAAAATAAAATACGCCAGAAGAATGAAAAGCTGGGTCTCAAAACAATAAATTTGCCAGACCCGGTGCTACAAAAGCAGCATACCACAAAACCATATTGGTAAGAGCTCTGAATTTTTTCTCTTTAAATTTGTAGATACTGTATTTCTCTGTTTATTTCTCTGTCAAAAGCCTAAACTGTACTATTTTAGTCCTGTCCTTATTCTATATCTTATTTCAGGCACATCTCTTCCTGGTTTTCTCTCTCAACCTCAAAACATTCCTTGACCAAGAACAAATGATTTATAGTTTAGGAATAAGCCATTTGCAGGCTCAATGACTACAAAGGTCTCCTTCAGCAACCTGGTACTGAATCAAAGATGAGTCCAGAATTTCTCCCCCCCCCCACCCCCATTATCTATTGCTCAATTCTGGTGGCACCATTCCCTCCTTTGTTTAACTATTTTCATTCTGCACTTTGGGTGTTTCCTCCAACAGAGGCTATAAAGAACTCTCTTTTGAAAAGCTGGACACCACTGCACCCGGAACAATAAATGCCCCATCATCCATTCATTCTGATGATAATCTTTGTTATTTGAGAAACACGAATCATGTATTTGTATCCCACCAGCAGGCTGAGGCTGTGGAATCTCAAATGAAAGCAAATAGTAAAAGATAATGCTGCTGGGTTTCAAAGTTCCATGAGACATTTCCATTCCAGATCATGTCATTTAAAATTTTAGCAATTTGTGAAAAATATAAACAAGAGACAATAGATCAAAATAAAACATGATTCTTTATCATCAAAAATAAAACGGAAGTCAAGCTTTTATTACAGTGGTACCTGACAGTAGTGAAGGTTATAATTGTGGCTGCAAAGGCAACACAGAAAATTTTAAAATGAACTCCTGTGAATCATGTCTTTACGACACCAATCTTTTCTTCATTGTCATCATGGAGGAGGAGGAGATCAGAGCCAAAAATCCATTTGGCCATTTGCTGCTCCTACCAGTTCATGATAGAGTTGTCATTGAACTCTTTCCAAAGGTGTCTTCTATCTTGGATGTTATTTTTCCATTTTCTTTTCACAGGCCATCACAGCTGGTGTACTTCTACTATTGGCTCACACAAAGTGGACCCAGAGATACCTGGTAAATATAGCTATGACTGGGATGGTAGAGTGGGTTTAAAGGTCAAATCTCTATGAGCTCAAGATGTAACAGCGAATGTGATTTTCTTTTGTAATTGAATTCTTTTTAACTAATGCATTATGAAGATGAATTGTAGCCAAAACCTATTTTAAATGAATACTTTTTATCTGATTTCTGCTCCTAACATTTTCTACAAGGGCCTGTGATTATTGCAGATATTGAAGAATTGTTATTTGGGCACAACAGAGCCAATGTTCATGCTTCTGAATTTCATTTCGAAGAAATGGATCCATAAGCACTCCTTTGAATAATATACTGTTGACCCTTGAACAACATGGGGGTTAGGGGCATTGACCCCCATGCAATTGAAAAAAATCCACATACAACATTTGACTTCCCAGGAATTTAGTTATTAATAGCCTGTTGTTGACAGGAAGCCCTGCCAATGAGGGCTCATTTTCCTCAACTGAGATTGGCTCCATATACTGCCTATACATGTGTGAGTTTTTATAAAACTATTTAAAAGTACTCTGAAGCTATAAACTTTTATTTAAATATAAAAAGTAAAATTCTAACTTTTTATAATAGATCTGTGTGTATTTTATGGTAATATGGTAGTAAAGGATAAAATAGATGACAAATATTTTATGCATTCAAGACATACCGTACTTAAATTTTTTTATGTATTTCTAAACTATGCAGTTCATATGCAAGTTTTTCCAAATTGCTGCAAATTTCCAAGAACTTTTCAATATATTTATTGGGGAAAAAACCCGAGAATGAGTGTACTCATACAGTTCAAATCAATTTTGTTCAAGGTTCAACTATATTTTCAAGTCTCAACTTAGCATTTCCCTGTTCTCTCCCCTAAAACAGCACAAAGTCTGTGATAGCTTGCATTTCAATAATGTAGACCCAAGTAATCCCATAATACTGAAAGACTGCCTTGGTTTGATTATAGGTCTGGTTCCCATGAGTACTTCATGTAATCTCAAACATGCATATACCTGTGAATCACCTGGAGATCTGGTTAAGACACAAATTCTGGGGCCTCCCTGGTGGTGCAAGGGGTTAAGTCTCAGCACTATGAAGCTATCAGTAGCCATCCCCATCTGGCTCAGCAGACCTCTCCTGTCTTGCCCGCTGCTCCCCTCAGCAGTATATTTCAGTGGATCTGTTCTGTTCCCCTCTCTGTCTCTGGTGAATCCTCTCACGCCCCCACGCCTCTGGCCAATGCCCCAGCTCTTGTATGCATAAATAAATAAATAAATTTTTTTAAAAAGTAAAAAAAAAAAAAGACACAAATTCTGATTCAATAGATCTGGGTGAGGCCTGAACTTCTTCACTGGTTACAAACTTCCAGGATTTGTCGGTACTACTAGACCATGGGCCATGCCCTGATTAACAAGGTCTTAGGGCAGGGATTCTGTATACTCTTCTTTGTTTTTCTTACCTTAGACTGGTTCTCAGCACATGATAGGAGATAAATAAATATTTGTTGAATGGAATTGGTTTCTTCTTTTTTCTTTTTTTTGCCCCAGTTGGCTCATATGTTATTCACCATGGTGTGATTCAGGAGAACACCAGACCCTACAGAGATGTTTGAAAAAGGTTTCTCCTTCATTCCCAGGAGGAGAGATTAACACCTGGCATCTCTTTCTTTCTTCATATTGCTAAGAAGCTTTTGAAAAATCTAGCTTCTAAAGTAACAATTTGTTTCTTCTTTATTTTCAGTGGGAAGCTAGTTTCACCTTTGTGATTTTGAGCATAATGGGATGTCCACTTCATTTTGCAGTGGCCTTAGAATCTGCTCTCCTTGGCCCATATTGCTTCTATTCGTTTTCAGGGATTGCAGGGACCAATTACCTTGGTTATGCAGTAGCCTTTCCCTTTCCGTATACAAAGTTCCCATCACTTTGTGTGGACCCACCACACTATGAAGAGTACCACCTGATACTTCAAGCCTTGGACCTGTGCCTGAGCTTTGCCATCCTCTGTACGTCCCTGACATCATTCATCCAACTTTCTGCAAGACTTGTCTGGAATAGACACAAAAATGTGAGTTCCACACACACACACCAAAAAAATAGTGGGTGAAGCTGAATCTTGTTCCATCCTTATTTACCACTATATCTGTACATGCATGCTAACCAGTGCAAGTCATGTAACAGCGGCTGGATAATTGTTTTTGAATGAATGAAGGGAAATGTTGGTGTGATTACTGAAGGTATGGCTATAGGTAGTCCTAGCAAATTTTTACCTCAACTGTAATTGAAAAAGTTGCCAAAAATACCAGTTACTCTGAACTTTTTCTGGAAACGAAAAACAGAATCCTTCATATTTTAATACTAATCAAATGCAAATACCATAATATAGATTTTATTTCATGAATTCATAAAGTTGTACCTGCTTTCTGATTAGGAAAAAAGCAGAAGAAATTCAACCACTCTTTCTACTCCTTTATCAGCAGAGAGGCTGATGCAGTTCAACACCAAATTTAGTTTTCTAACATGTCCAGGAGTGCTAATAATAATATTAAAGATGAGGTGATAATAATATAAATATGAACCATATATTTTCTATTTGTTGGCAAACTTCTGAAATTAAAGCTAAAAAATTAAAAATTTCTCCAAGGTGACACAGCTATTGAGTCATGGGGCTGGATTGAGAACCCAGAGCCGAGAGTGACGTCATCAGCATGGCGGTAAAGGGAAGCTAGTATCAACTCTCCCAAAAGAAAAGCCGCCGATAAAGTGACATCAGCCAAACCCAGAGAAGATCCAGAAACGCTACATAAATCTAACACCCTCACGGGTGAGTAGAACTTGGAAAGAAGCTAAAAAGACTGACTAAGGAGAAGAAAGAACCACCAGATCCCCTCTCCCCTCCCCTCAAC
>PVIJ01009113.1:50410-69157 GCA_004024925.1 Scalopus aquaticus | reverse complement strand
AGTGCCGCAATGAACATACGGGTGCATGTATCCTTTCAGATTAGTGTTTTTGTGTCCTTTGGGTAAATTCCCAAAAGTGGTATTGCTGGGTCGTATGGAAGCTCCATGTTTAGCAGTTTGAGGAATCGCCATACAGCTTTCCATAGTGGTTGGACCAGTTCACATTCCCACCAGCAGTGTAGAAGAGTTCCTTTTTCTCTACATCCTTTCCAGCATTTGTTGTTGCCTGTATTTTTAATGTTTCCCATCCTCACAGGTAGGAGGTGGTATCTCATTGTGATTTTGATTTGCATTTCCTTGATTATAAGTGATGTTGAACATTTTTTCATGTGCCGTTGGCCATTTGCTTTTCTTCTTTGGAGAAGTGCCTTTTGAGAACTTAAGCCCATTTTTTGACTGGGTTATTGGCTTTGTTTTTGTTGAGTTGTGTGAGTTCCTTGCAAATTTTTGTTATCAGTCTTTTATCGGATGTATTGTGTGCAAAGATCTTTTCCCAGTTGGTAGAGTGTCTGTTAGTTTTGGTTAATGTCTCTTTTGCTGTACAGAAGCTTTTTATTTTGATGTAATCCCATCTGTTTATCTTGTCTTTCACTTCCTTCACTTTGGGGGATGTGTCTGTCAAGATTTTGCTGAGATGTATGTCGTGTAGAGTTTTGCTTATATTTTCTTCTATACATTTTATGATTGCAGGTCTTACATCCAGGTCTTTTATCCATTTTGAGTTGACTTTCGTGCAGGGTGTGAGGTAGTAGTCTAGCTTCATTTATTTGCATGTGGCTGTCCAGTTTTCCCAGCACCATTTATTGAATAGACTGTCCTTGTTCCACTGCATTTTCTTTGCTCCTTTGTCAAAGATTAGTTGTTCATAGATAAACGGCTTTAATTCTGGGTATTCTGTTCGGTTCCATTGGTCTTTCTGTCTGTTTTTGCTCCAGTACCATGCTGTTTTAATTATTATGGCTTTGTAGTATAGTTTGAAATCAGGGAGTGAAATTCTTCCATTTTCTTTCTTTTTAGTTAGGAGGGCTTTAGCTATGCGAGGTTTTTTGTGGTTCCATATGAATTTCATCAGTAGTCAATCTTTCTTTGAAGAATGTCATTGAGATTTTTATTGGAATAGCATGAATCTGAAAATTGCTTTTGGTGGGATTGCCATAAAAGACACATCTTTTAAATGTATCTCAGAGCTGACGCAAAAAGAAAACTCTTGTAGGGCATGAAAATGAAGTTAAAATAGTACTGTCAGAAGGCAAGTATGACATGAATGCAAAAATCCTTAACAAGATCTTAGCATATCAAATTCAGCTAGCTAACTAGATACAGATATTGATATAGATGATGTATGTATTGTATGTATTAATATATGTACACAAAGAATAATATATCATGGCCAATTGCAATTTATCCTAGGAACATAAGGTTAGTTTAACATTCAAAATTTAATCAATGTGGCAGGCTTCCAAATCTTGCCAATTTAAAGTAAGTGTACTGAATTCCTTATCTCCCTCCATTGATTTACAAGTAAAAATTTTGCACAGTATACAAAAAGGTGTTGAGGACATAGAAAATTAAATATTAGTTGAAATATTGTAAAGGAAAGTCAAAACTTAAAAGAATGACCAGTATGATAGTAATGAGTTTCTGAGACTCTTTCCCTCTACTTTATCATGTGTTTTGATATAAGGGTGGGCTGAATTAGAGAACTGCAATAGACCCCTACAAACTATGGAGATTTTCTCTCTTTCTCTGTTAACAAAAAATATTTTGACCTGAATGAATATTAAATACAACACATCAAAATCTCTAAAGCACAGAAAAAGAAAATTTTATGGCAATAAAACTCATATTAGAAAAAAAAGACTAAAATCTAAGCTTTCATCTTGAGAAATGAGTAAAAGAACCAATTAAGCAGAAAGTTAAGAGGAAGGGAATCAATGAAATGGACACAGAGTGAACAATTGAGATATATCAATTAAACCCAAAATTTTTGCTTTGACAAGATAAAATTGATAAACTTCTAGCCAAACTTACCAAGAAAAAAAAAGAGAGAAAAGACATAAATTGCCCATAGCAAGATTAAATGAAGATATTATAAAGAATAGTAAGGAAATGTAAGAACAACCTGTCATCATTCATTTGATAACCTGGATAAAATATACCACTTTCTTAAAAGATATAAATCAGCAAACCTCTCTAAATAGTCTTTAATTTTTTTGCCTGAATATTCTTATATATATTCAAGGAATTTAATTCATTGTTGACAACCTTCCAAGAAAGAAAAATTCAGATCAGATTGTTTTTCTCATAAATTCTACTAATGTTTAAAGAAAAACTACCAGCTCCACAAAAACTCTCCCAGAAAATAAAGAAGGAAACACTTCCCAACTCATTTTATGAAACCGACATTGCTTCTTCTATACAACCCAGCAATCTCACTCCTCACTATTCACCCAAGTGAAATGAAAACCAATGCTCACGTAAAAAACTGTATACATGTTTACAGAAGCTTCATTTATAATCATAAAAAATCAGAGTAAAGACACAAATGTACCTCAACTGGGGATTAGATAAATAGACTGTGCTACATTCATACAATGAAATCATTTCCATAATAAAAAGAAAGGAAATATTGATATACCCAAGAATGTGCAAAAATCTGAAATGTATTTGTGTGAAGCAAAAAAAAAAGTCAGACTCATAGGCTAGATATTTTTTTAAAAGACTGGATAAATTGTATGATTTCATTTATATATTTGGGAAAAGGTAAAACTCTAGGGGCAGAGTATAAATCAGTGGTTTTAAGTGGGTAAGGGTAAGGACTGGATAGTAACCCATGAAGGGTTGCTATCTTTTTATAACCTTTACTATACTATAAAGGTTGGAAATAGGAGACGGAGGTTGGATGGGTTGTGTAATTTTGTAATTGTTCTGTCTTCATTGTGATGGTGGTTATATCAGTTTATGCATTTGTCAAAATTCATTGAATTATGCACCAAAAATGTATGAATTTTCAATGTGTATATTGCATAAAAACAGCAAAAAAGTGTGATACTTGCTATATTTAAATTTTAAATATATATATAAAGGAAAATTCCAAAATATCAATCAATGTAATTCACCACATTAAAGACTAGAGAAAGCAAAACACATGGTCATCGAGAAAGATGCAGAAAAATTATTAATATTTGGCAAATGTGGGCCTCTCTGGTGGAGCGGCGGTTAAGCGCTGCACTGTGGAGCTGTCGGCAGCGGCAACGCGAGTTCGACCCCCGGCCGGGGAGATTCCCACATGGCGTGGCAGACCTCTCCTGCCTTGCCTGCTGCTCCCCTCACCAGTGTATCTCCATCGATCTGGCAGTTCTGCTCCCCACTCTGTCTCGGGTGAACCCTCTCACTGCTCCACGCCTCTGGCCTGTACCCCAGCTTGTAAATAAATCTTAAAAAAAAAATTGGCAAATTTAATTTTTTAATGCATACTGGAGTATTTTTGGATCTTAGTTACCTAAGAAATGATATAAAGCATATCACAAAAATCATTTTTAATGATTTGTGTGACTTTAGGATCAGGAAAAACACAAAGATGCTCACTATCAGTTCACTCAGTCAACCCTAAGGCTACATTTCATGGAGATCTTAGTCAGTATAAAGTAATAAGCAATTAAATGCATAAGATTTGAAAGGTGTATGACAATGAAGAAAACCCAAAGGGCTCCATAGCTCTGTTATTAAAATTATAACAATTTAGCAAGTTTTGCTAAATAAAAACATGTAAAAGTCAAACTTATTTCTTATATATCAACAGCAATCAGTAAGAAAAATGTAATTTTAAAAACCCAGATTCTTTACAATAGCAATGAAACAAAGTGCCTAGGAAAAAAATGTAATAAGATCAGAAAGAGGAGAACCCTCTTTTGGAGAAGATTATAAAACTTTATTGAAAATACAATATTATATCTAGATAGCTAAATGAATACTATTCATCAAAACAAAAAAGTGAAAGATGGTAGAAGAATTGATCATTATTCCTATATTTAGATTCAACGTCATTTCAATTCAAATCTCAGTACGATTTTTCTTGGAAATTCTTTAACATGGATAACTAGGACAAAGGATGAAGACTAATTAAACACTCTTAAAGACAGAAAAATAAGGTGGAAAGACTTATATATATATGTGTGTGTGTATATATATATATATGTATACACACACACACACACACCCTTTATTATATATGTGTGTGTATGTGTGTGTGTGTGTGTGTACCCATATATATGGTGGAAATATATATACCCCTATATATATATACCCATATACCTGAAACAATAAACACCTGAAACTTACATAATGTATGATGCAATGTTACTTCATTTTACATTAGTAGTGGTTGAAAATTTTCCTGGGTGTATATATATATATGAGTGTATGTATATACCCATATATATACCCATATAAAAGGTGGAAAGACTTACCCATATATATGGGTGTGTGTATATATTTATATACACACACACACACACACACACATATATATAAAAGGGCATACCCTTTATATATATAAAATATATATAAAATATATATATAAGGTATACCCTTTATATATATAAAACATATTATATATATTATATATACACCTTCATATATAAAATATATATATTATATATTACATATTAAATATAATATATTAAATATCTATATTATATATGTTATATATAATATATAATATATTATATGTATTATGTACATATTATATATTATATATAATATATGAATATATATTAAAATATATATTATATATAGATATAAATATATATTATATATAATATATACATATCTTTATATATATTATATATATTTTATATATATAAAGGGTATACCCTTTTATATATGTACATATATATATTATATATATAAAGGTAAGTCCACCTTATTTTATTTTTCTGTGGGTACATATATATATAAAGGGTGTGTGTGTGTGTGTGTGTGTGTGTGTGTGTGTGTGTGTATGAAGACTTAGTAAAAATTTTCAGTTGTTCTTAATGTGATATCGTACCATGGTTAGAAAAGATAGAGGGGCCTCCCTGATGGCACAGCGGTTAAACGCTGCGCTGTGGAGCTGTCGGCAGCAGCGATGAGAGTTCGACGCCCGGCCGGGGAGATTCCCACATGGTGCAGCTGACCTCTCCTGCCTTGCCTGCTGCTCCCCTCAGCAGTGTGTTTCCGTCCATCTGCCTGTGCTGCTCCCTACTCTGTCTCTGGTGAGCCCTCTCGCCACCCCACGCCTCTGGCCTGTACCCCAGCTTGTATGCATAAGTAGATAAATCTTAAAAAAAAAAAAAAAAAAAAAGAAAGAAAGAAACGTCAGGGGCAGACCAGACATACAAAAACTCTTGATTTGTGACAGGTCAGACTTTGTACATCATTGGGAAGAACTGATTATTTAATAGGATATTGTTGGGACAAATGGAAAAATGAAATTAGATCTTCACCTCATACTACATACAAAATTAATGTGGGTGTATTAAGAACTTAAATACAAATTTTAAAATGATAACACTTTTAGAAGATCACTTTGCAAAATAATTTTAAGAGCTGAAGGTAGACAAAGGTTTTTAAAATAAGATGAAAAGTACAAACTGATAGAAAAAAGATTGACAAATTTGACTGCCTCATAATTAAGAACTCAGTTCATCAAAGAGCACCAAGAAGAGAATAAAAGGACAAGTCACAAACTATAAAAGATATTTCCAGTACCTGTAATCTAGAAAGGATTATGAGCCTTACAGAACAAAAAGTAAAATATAAGTAATTGACTGGAAAAAGTAGCAATACTTTGAGTCTCAACCCAAGGAATTCAAATATCTTATGAAATATGTTTGTCTATATATCAATAGATTACAAGTGTAACTTACAAATAAATTATAAATCTAATACCAATGGCGTATATATCTGTGTATAATATGAAAGAGATATACCCCTCATTAGAGGAATGAAAATTAAAACTACTTAGAGAATCCATTTCAAATGTTAGCTAGGATATAGACCCAGGAAAATTTTCAACCACTACTAATGTAAAATGAAGGAACATTGCATCATACATTATGTAAGTTTCAGGTGTTTATCATTCAAAATCAACATGTGTAGTCACGTTAAGTTTACTGCTGAAAGTCTGCTTTTATCCCTCACCAGACAATTGTCCCATTTTATCCACCTTCACCTTCATCCCTCCCTCCCTTCTGGTAACCAATGATTGGTCTTAGAGTCCATAGGTTTATTTTTGTTTTATTTAGTTCATCTGCTTGTTTTCTCTATATACCATTGTATGGGGGGGTTTTGTGTGTTTTTTTTCTTCTCTATCTGGCTTACTTCACTAGGCATAAATTTATCTAGGTCCACCCATGTTCTTATAAATGGTAAGGTTTGTGTAATTATTCTGTCTTTAGCTCTTTGAGAGTTTCACCATTCTGTGGACCTCATCCACAGTTGCCCAGTGAGAAGTTGAGTGATCCAGCCTGTTGGAGATTATTGTATTTTACAGGTATTGATTTCACAGTCTTCCTCATGAGTTTTTACATAGCCATGTCAAATGTTCATTTAGTTTGAGGACCACATCCTCTAACTACTAAAATCTCATTCTTCTAAGCAACGCAGTATAAATCCTCTGCCTGAACTCCTTCCTACAGCTTGTCGTGGGCCGATAGGAGCAATGGGAAACATAGGGGTAGCTGTGGTCTGTGCCAACAAGGTCTCTTTTTCCAGCTGACTGTCTAATCACCTTAGAAGGGCTAGTGACTACCTTCTTTTTATATAAAAAGTATTTTAATGAGGATTATTATTTAGTTTTAAGAACAATCCCTTTACATGATTTTTTTATGGACTGGAATTTCTGTTTTTCATGATGATGCCATTATTTGGAAGGGTCTAATTTTATATTAGAAATATATTTTCATGGGAACACTGTACTTAGGTTGTGTGCACTGCATATGAAAATATACGATTGAAAGCATATATATGCATTTATGTTAAGTGTATAGTCAATGTACATATAGGTACGCAGATAGATAGAAATAGATAGATAGATAGATAGATAGATAGATAGATAGATAGATAGATAGATAGATAGATAGATAGATAACATAGAGAAATATAAATTGTCATAGATTGAAAGTCTTACAAATCTGGATTCTGGGATCCACATTTGAATGGGAATGATTGCACTGCAAAAAATGACAAATGTCCCTTCATTCAGTGCAGCTTCTTTTTCTGAATTAACATATGACAAAGTATTATCACATCGGAATTCATTTACATAGTAAACTGTTTAGATTGCATGAACGTATAAAAGTGGGACCACCTCCTTACTCTCTGAAAAGGGCAGATCTATGTAGATTTTCACCTTTTAGAACATGATTTAGTCTCTAGAATAAAATGACAGAACTGATGGAGAGAGAGATTTGAAGTAATTGAGTATGTCCAACATAATCTAGAGAATTTGGGGATCAAAATAAAATTTTAAATGTTTTATTCCTATTAGGTCTTCTTCAAATTACTGTCTAAATCAGTCAAGGATAAAGCAGAATTTACTTCTAAATAACCCAAATGAGAACACTTTAAGGAAGAGAGGTATGAGCAACATTAAGGAAACAAATATAATTTAATGAAGGTACACCTAGGGCCCCCTTCCCACCCTTCTGTTGAGGGGAAATGGGAGGAAAAGGTTCTGTCTGAGCTGCGTGAGAACTGGGGCTGTTAGAGGTTGTGGAATAGCCACCCAGGAACTGCAGTCACAGAGGCACACAGATCTGTCAACATCCCAAAGCCAAAACAAAGAAGGACTAGGGAATAAATAACCTGGTCTCCCTCTCCTGCTACCCCGCAATCTTCTGCTTGAGCTTCCCATTAGCTGAGCCCAATCTGAAACCAGACAACAATGACAGAGGTTGGATTGGGGTGGAGGTGGCAAGCAGAGGATATAAGCATAGTTTTTCCAAACATTTTACCCTATTTCCTGAACAACCTTTTTGCTACCTGCAGTTGCCTTTTAAATTTGCCTGTTTATATATTGGTCTTTTTGTCTCTCCTTCAACCTTAGGGAATTTAAAGTTGGGATGTAAGGGTTTGAAAACTTCTGTCCTTAGTTCTAGGACAGAGATAAAGTGAACAAAACATGCACAGGTTTCTGCTGTAGGCTGATACTTCTCTCTCCTGAAATATTGGTAAAATGGACAAATAAGAAATTTTAGCTTGATTCTTCTGTCTCTGCTTTTATGTTGTATTTATTACCGAGATGCAGCACATTTTCCTTCCCCTGGTAGTCCACCTGCCCTCCACAAATCAACACAAATAACCTAAGCAGCATGTTTCCTTTAAACAAATATCAAGTGCTACAATAGGTTTGCAAACAAATTATTTTTTATTCATGTTTTTTACATTATTGTGTGTTCCTCATAGGTTACCCACCACCAATTTACCCGTGAACCACCACCATAGTCCCTTGTGCTCTCCTCTACCCCTTTTTGAGCCCTTATCCCCTACCCCCGCCCACCCCGCTAGATGTCTCTTTCTTGTTTGGTTCGCCTATGTTCCGGTTATAAGTGAAACCATTTGATATTTTTCTCTTTCTGTCTGGCTTATTTCGCTGAGCATTATCCCCTCTAGCTCCATCCATATTGCTGTGAATTGCATATGTTTATCTTTTTTGAATGCTGAATAGTATTCCATTGTGTATATATACCACATCTTCTTGATCCAGTCATCTGTTTTTGGACATCTAGGTTGTTTCCATATTTTAGCTATTGTAAACAATGCTGCAATAAACATGCGGGTGCATGTCTCTTTTTGGATTAATGTTTTTGTATCCTTTGGGTATATTCCCAGAAGTGGTATTACTGGGTTGTATGGAGGCTCCATTTTTAGCAATTTGAGGAACCACCATACAGCTTTCCACAGTGGTTGGACTAATTTGCACTCCCACCAGCAGTGTAGGAGATTTCCTTTTTCTCTACATCCTCGCCAACATTTGTTGTTCCCTGTTTTTTTAATACGTGCCATTCTTGCTGGTGTAAGGTGGTATCTCATTGTGGTTTTTATTTGCATTTCCCTGATTATGAGGGAGGTTGAACATTTTTTCCTATGCCTATTGGCCATCTGCATTTCTTCTTTGGAGAAGTGTCTGTTAAATTCTTCTACCCATTTTTTGACTAGATTTTTTGCTTTGTTTTTGTTGAGTCGTGTGAGTTCTTTGTAGATTTTTGTGATCAGTCCCTTGTTTGTGGTATGGAGTGCAAAAATTTTTTCCCAGTCTGTAGGCTGTTTCTTTGTCTTGATTAATATTTCTTTTGCTGTACAGAAGCTTTTTAGTTTGATGTAATCCCAGCTATTTATCTTTTCCTTCACTATCCTTGCTTTGGGGGATATGTCTTTTAAAATGTTACTAAAGTGGATGTCATGTATTTTTTTGCCTATGTTTTCTTCTATATATTTTATGGTTTCAGGTCTTATGTACAAGTCTCCTATCCATTTTGAATTGATTCTCATGCATGCTGTGAGGGAGTAGTCTAGTTTCATTTTTCTGCATGTAGTCGTCCAGTTTTCCCAGCACCATTTGTTGAACAAACTGTCCTTGTTCCACTGAATATTCTTTGCACCTTTATCAAAGATTAATTGTCCATATGTATGTGGGTTGATTTCTGAGTTCTCTATTCGATTCCATTGATCTACAAACAATTATTTTTAATGATACCACAAGGCTATAAGAAGAGAACTTCATTTTCTTTTCAATCACAGAAAGGCTGGGGGTGAAGGTAGGGAGACCAACTGGTAATGAATCATCATAAAGATGAAGAAGCAATTTGTAGACTATGGTCAATCATTTTAATCAACTATAAGCCTTCACCTTAGTATTGGAGCCAGTGCTAGAACTAAACATTCAGTTTTCCTTCTCTTTCTAATAAAACTGAGATCTATACCTTGAAGCAGAGGAAATCAAGGAGGAAAGGCACATGATCATTTTTGCAAATATTCATTAGGAAGTTATTTGTGCCAGGCCCATGCCATGTGCTTTATGCACAGACTTAGAGAGATTTAAGAACTTGTACACACCATTAGGAAGTGGCAGAGTGGAGTTCCTAACTCCAAAATTATTTCCATAGACTTTTCTACCAGTCTATAGCCATGTGAAAATTAAAATAGCAACTATCTTAAAATCGGCATGCCATCCTAAAAATAAAGCAAAACTCTAATAAAAAAACCATGAAATTGAAATGTGTATGTAGGATTCTGTTTTCCTTGTTTCTATTGTTTTTTGGAGGGGGAAATAGCAATTAATCAGTTCAGACAATGAAAGCTGCTCTGCCCAGCTTTGCTTATTGGTATCACTTCAAAGGTTTACAGCATCCTTGTTTACATTATCCATTCATATTCAAGTCTGCTTCTAAATCCTCCCAGCCAAGACTGCAACTTCAAATTGTATGAACACAGTTCCATAGCTGTCAAAAGCTTTTGTAAGCCTTCACAGTTTGATGCCAGAAATTGCCAGACAGCCTGCTTCAAGAGTTAAAATAGATCACCTCCCTTTGAACTCTTATAACATCCAGTTAAACATTGGGAAGATAGTTGTGTAGCACAAAAATAATTTTGCTAGGACAAATTTTATTAGTCTCTACATTTTTCTAATCATGTACGTATTTCCCAATATCTGGGTTGATAGCACAATGTAAGGGATATACCTTTAAAGCAGGAATCAATAAACTAAGTCCACCACATGTTTTTTGTAAATAAAGTTTTATTGGAAAATAGTCACGCTCATTCATTTAGGTATTCCCTATGGCGGTTTCCACATTGCAACAGTAGTGGTAAAAGTTGTAACAGAGACTTCAAAGTTTCTGCAAAGTCCAAAATATTTATCATCTCACCCTTTAAGGAAATGTTTGTCAGAGCTGCTTCACCTGAAATTTCTCCATTTTCTTAGGTTTTGCTATTTCTCAATAAGATGATCAGAAACATAAACTTCCCTTTCTCCCTTCTTCCTTTTCTTTGGAACATGTAATCCCTCTGAACCAATTACTGATACTGGGCAAAAGGGGTTTCAAAATTGCCAAAGGCAGTGCCCCAATTGTTTACCAGTTACTGTATTGGTTCTGCATCGCGCGCACATTTGTAAGACTACTCAGGTTTAGGGAACTACAACAATGGGGTTTATTTAACAAACAGGGAAAAAGCAAAGAATTATTGAAGTCAACATATGGCCGTTTACCTTACTTAAAGCAATGTCCAGTCCTTTAAGTCCCAGAAAAGTAACAAAGGTGACGTCTTCCTGCCACTGCTGAGGTGGAGTGCCTCTTCCAAACAATAGACCACGTTTCCAAAATGGCATCTTCCTTCTGTAGACGCGCAACAATCAGACTGTAGGGCAAGTTCCAACTCATGAGGATGACACAGAACACAACTGGAGATGCTCCCAGAACTGCCATGGTGCCCCAGAGCAGCACCAGGCCAACAACACCGCAAACAGCAACTACAGCGACCAGACGGCCTAACAGACTACACTCATGCACTTTAGGAAGTCGCCCGCTTCGGGCCTCTGCCTTCTTCCTTCGGTTGCAGTAAAGACAAAACTGGGAGCAGTTCTGTTGCTTGGCTACTTGCAAAGCCTCCAAAGTTGCTGGTCCCAAAGTCACTAAAGATTCCAAAAATTCTCAATCCGAAACTCTATATCCCGGCGGCTCAAAAACTTCTGGTGTCTGATTTCCAAACTCTCAATCTTGGTGGCTACATTTTCTGCCGCTGATTCCTCTATTCCTAAATCATGATGACTCTACTTCCCCTTCTCCTTCAGTCCCTTTTATTTCTCACCAGGCTCTCCACCGCAAACTGCAAACTTAGCATTTTCCCTGGGGCTATTCATTCTCATCAGCAAACCCCCTCCAGGGGGCATGACCTCCACCGAACTTTGGACTCAGCCTGGTTACATTACTACATCTCATAAATTAGAATCAACCTGACTAGCTATATATCCTTCTACTTCATAAAGTTCATGTGAAAGACAATGTAATTATAATGAGATGTGGGCAATTTTTATTAAGCAGACCTTGAAGTGGGTTCAAAAGGAAATAGAATAATTTTCTTTCTCACAATTTTAATCCTCCTGTGGATGAGGCAGGCCACAGAGGTTTACGGGCAAGGTTTTGGAATCAGACCTGAGTTCAAAACCTGGTTTTAATAATTACAATCTATAGGCCTTATTCTTTGCCTGCATCAGCTTCATTACTTGGAGAGATAATAATAATGTCTCTCTCACTGGGTTATAAAGAGGATTGAATTTGATTAAAATAATGAACCTCAGACAGGAAAACATTAAGTCATTAGAATCAGCCATCAGCAGCTTAGGAACAGAGGTGGGGGGTATGGATGAAGAAGGGAAGAAAAAGAATTAAAACCAAAAGAATGAGGACATTTTTCTGCTTCATTGCTTTATACATCAATTTGGAGAATTAAGAAATAGTTCTCTAGTTAGAGACAAGAGAAAATGCTTCAAATATGAAGTGCCCTCATAGCTAAAGTTATTTAGAAATTTAAAGCCTTGCTTGTTAATTTGAACAAACAGAATTTGTGGGACCTGCAGATGTGTTGTTCACACATAGGGCTCATTTCAAACTCCATGGATCCTGAATAAGATGTGCATGTGTATACACATAAGTGATTGCTGATTTCAGAGGCTTGGGAAGCATGTTTACTTTCAGAAAGAAATGAGCTCTTGCTTGGAAAATTGACTTGAAAACCCATTATTGCAGTGGATTTCATTTATTTCCCAACAGGTAATGGCGTTTATTTGGTATATTGAGAGACAGTGCTTCTCTGAGCATGGGTATTGTCTCATTTACATGCAAATATTTTTATCATCATCTTCAATAGAAATATAATCATGCTCTATAAAACTTGTCATGCATTCAGAATTTAATTAATGATGTGTCTACACAGAAACAAGATATAATTTGAAATGGAAAAAGAAAATGTCAAGAGCTTCTAAGTCCTTGAGTGTTTTAGTAATTTTACCCATTTATCCATTCAGTTATTCATTGATTGAACAAATACTTATTGGGCTCCTATTATACGTTAACACTTATGTGTGATCCATAATTGGAAATGCATAACCTTGCCTATAGGAAAGTTACAACTTATAGAGACAGAGGCAGATAAAAGGAAACCTTGGGTTATGATGTGATAACCCAGTACAATAATATTGTAATTACATGTGTCTAGGAGGTTAAAAAAAAAAAATCCACCTTCATACAAAGTGCCTAACTGAGCCTTGAAAATGTGGAAGGCAAGACACGACTTACCCCAAGGCTTGCAATGTGCAGATCAAGGAATGTTTGGGAAAACTAAGAGTGACTCAGTACACCCGGAATGTAAAGTATTAAGTGGGGAGAGTGACTGAAGTTACAAGATAGGTGGGAGTGAAGGTTGGAGAGACTTCTGGTATTGGAAAACTTTGTCTAGCAAAACACTTTAGATTTTATCTGATGACAATCAAACACCACTGAGGAATACTGAGCTGTAGAAAGAGGGGTCAGACTGTCACATTAGAAATGTCATTTGAGCCGTTCTGTGAAGTAAGAAGTGGCCTATTATGACAAATACAATGGGCAAGTCACAACAAGATCATCCACCATACAGGTGACCCTGGTAATAGAAATGGGGAACAAAAATGAGAATTTATTGAGGGGGCAGGAACACAGGGAATGACAAAATGTGGACTTCAAGAAATAGTGAGCTGGGATGATACCCTCATGTCTGGCTTGGACAACTGGGGTAAGAAAATGTCTTTTATAAGGTAAGAAATTCAGGAGTGGATTTATGGGGTCAGGATGTAGGATCATAAGATGATTCTCTTTGGGACACCACCACTATGGAATATCTAAGCAGAGGTGGCTGAGAAAGAAATAGAAATGAAAGTTTGGGGCTCAAGAAAGTGGTCTGGACCAAAGCTATAAATCTGAAATCATGAACACTTAACATGATATTTGATGCTATGATGATTAATTTTGTGTCAGACTAAGGAATTCCCAGATAACTGGTAAAACATTTCGGGGTGTGTCTTTGAGGAGGAGATTAAGGAGATTAGCATTGGTAGATGAATATGATCTAAGATCACTTTCACCAATGCAAATGGGCATCGTATAACTCATTGAAGGCCTTAGGAAAATAAAAAGTGGGGGATATTTACACTCTCTCGTGGAGAGAAGACATTCAGCTTCTCCTTCCCTTGGACTTCAGGTGCTGCTGATTCTGAGGCTATTAGACCAATACCAGACCTTACACCATTGGACCCCCAGTTCTCAGGTCATCAGACTCAAACCAAATTATACAACCATCTTTCCCAGCTCTCTAGCCAGCAAGTGGTAAGCCATGGATGTGGGCCTCATAGTTGAAAGAGCCAAATCCTATAATAAAACTCATTTTATCTCTGTATATCCTATTTGCTTTGTTTCTCTGGAGTACCCTTATTAATATAGCCATGGCTATGAGTGAAGACACATAAGGAAAAGGAAGCATATGGAGAGAAGGGAACTAAAATGGAACCCCTAAGATGCTTCATAAAAATTAAGGAAATTGAAAATTACATGAAGGGTACTATCTGGGAGACCAGTGTTGGTTTTCTGTAGAAAGGTTTCAGTGATGGTAAGTAAGACTGTGGGCAGTGAGAGTGTTAGCAGGATGCAGTGGAGAGAGTAAGAAGTTTGAGAAGACCAAAGGGGACAAAGAATGAGCAGAGGGTTGTTTTGGATTAGAGATAAAAGTCCAAAGAAGAGGGAGAGGTTAAGTATTGGAGAAAAGAGATACAGTTTATTAGATCAATTCCTAAGAATTTTATTTAACTTTTTAGAAAAATAGATCAATGCAACTGTAAAATAAGCAGTTACATAGGAGAAATAATGTGTCGTTCTACTTGATGTTAAACAATCACACTGAGTGTCTTTGTTTTTAACTGAAAGCTTTTCCCAGGTAAGTAACTTTTAAAGTTAATTTTGGTGTAAGGAAAATGAGAAAGTAGTTTGCCAAGCACAAGGAGCATCTGAATGATATTGTCTCTCTGAGTTGAGAAGGAAGCAGATGTGTTCTTTCTGAAGCTCATGAATACGTTTATGTAATACCAGATCCATGAAGAACTTGCTATTGAGTTAATGGCTTTCCCTTTAGTGATGTGAGTTGCTCAGTGTGTGTGGGGATGTGGGGTGCTCAGCTGACACAGGAAGCAGGGTCTTCAGTGAGCCACTCAACAAGGTACAGAACTTCTGAGAGATACTCAGGAACCTAATCCCTCAGTTCTACTGCTACTACTCCACCTGGCTCTTCAGTGGTCTCATTCGCAGAGCAGAAGTGCTGAAGATTCAGAGCCAGAGCTGAGTGGCAAGGTCAGTGTCTCCTGAGCCAGACTCAGGAATTTTCGAGTCCCTGAGGCAAGTTTGACCCAACATAGAATGGGCTATAGTGCAACTAAAAGACCAGGAGGACAAAAGAGAGAGAGGGACAAACCTAGGATTCCTTGAAATCAAAGAGAAGAAAGAGGCTGTAGATGACAGTGAAAATGGGAGATAGCAGAATCCATTTTGCCATTCGGCAGTTACCAGAAACTGACTGAGGTGCTTTGCCTGGTAACAAATGAATACAAATGCCTAAGACAATTCTTAGCCTGCAGGATATAAACAATCTATACCAGGAAAACATGTAAAATTTTAAGTGCCAATGCATTTTTTGCTCAGTATTTGATCTTTATTATATGACCAACCTGACAAAAACACAGACTTTTCATGTTAATTAGAGGGCTACATGTATTTCTAAATATTCTTTATGAGCTTAATATTTCTGTTAACACTTGTCTGCATTATTTGATGTCTTCTAGTAGTCATTTCAAAAAACAATTCATGATAAATTATGAAATCTGTTTTTATTTGAAATTAGGGTAAAGAAATATTTTCCATTAAGATCCCTTTAGATATGTTATTTATAAGAATTTTGAAAAAGATTAAGAATCTCCAAATTTCAACCTACTTGATACACCTCGTGACAAAAGCAAAAAGTAAACTATCAGACAAAATAATCTACTACATTTCTTTTTAAAGGTGGTTACATTCAGTTTTTTTTTTTCTAAATTGAATTCAAGGATGTGATGAGAAATGAAAAATGCTTTGATGCTAGAACTGGCTCCCATGCAATTCAAGAATCCGATTTATACTCCTCCAGTTCTGGTTTTGGGAAGGCAGGTAGCATACGTTCTTTCAGGGCTAGAAATGCAGAAGTAGCTAAAATAACAACTGGGCTTTCCTACCTAGCCTTAGGAAAACTAATTTGAATTGTCCACATCCATTTTTCTGAAAGCTTGGTCATGAAAACAGAAAAGATATAAAAGATCTTAGCTTCCAACCTCAGAATATCCTGTGCTGCTGCAATAAATCATATCATTAAAATATTTCTCTTATTTATTCTCTGACAAGCTGAGCATGTGGAGAAGATCACTTTCATTAATGGGAAAACTAGAAATTCACGATAATATTAAGGGTAAAGATGTAGATTACATATGCCTCTGCCTTCTCACAGACTTACCAGACTCACTCAGTGAAAAGTATTCAATTAGAACGACGGGTAGCATTTTAATTCTCCTCAAAGTTCACTCAACCAATTTACAATGCCAGTGTTGTCTTTGCTAGATTACCTGTGTCTATTTCTAGTATGTTGAGCAGCTTTCTTGTTCACTCAGGATATCAAGTTGAATAGATAACTGCACTTGCCACTTTTTTTCTGAACGCGGATATTTGCTCTTTCCCCAAACATGTCTATATGTACTTTTCCCTGTAGGGCACATGACCTAATAGAATATTCCAAGTCTATCATTACAGAATCTACCTTATTAGACCTCAGCAAGGGGTTTGACCAAAATATATTAGTTTGATCTGATATGCACACTAAAGCTGTCTGTGGTTGAATGTAACCAATGTAAGTTTTTCCTGCTTTTGGGAAGATGGCAACTTGAACAGAAAAGGGAAAGGAGAAAATAGTGAGGAGGAGAAAGAGGGAAAAAATGGAAATGAAAGAAATAATTAGTAAAGATAAGAGGAAGACCATGATCTCTGAGCAGCTAGGGCTAAATATATTGAAACTGAATTTATAGCATGTATACCAACGGGCATCTCAATGTGGCATAAAGCAATTTGAGTTAGCATGCTAAGTGCCAAATTTTGTGCTACATTTAAATCATGACTGGTGGGAAGTTACAAGGTTGTCTTGCTCTAAGAAAAATTGCTTTCATGTGACAAAACCAGCATTTTTAGAAACAGGAATACCTAGCTAACTCTGTGATAGGCAAACCCCACTCAATTTTCAACAATGTTTCTCCTCGATCAGCTGAGAAATAACCCCATAGTTTTAAAACTCATGTATTTTATGGCTTAAGTAGGTTTTTTTCTTTTATATATAATGCAATTCTACAACATTACATTTTTGCCAGTCGGTTTTAAATGTTAACCTGTTGGTTTCAAAGCAATAATTATTGACAGGCTGTATAAACCTCTTTTGTAAAGAGGTTACCACATTTAAACAGAACAAAGAAACTGAATGAGTGCAAGGTCACTGTGTTAATCTTGGTTTTTCCCATTATTGAATCACATCTGGTTTCCCAAGTGAGATGTCCTTTATGCCTTGCAGCCACCAGTAAGAGAAACGTGATGCCCATTTCCCTTATTAGGGCACTGAGGTAAAGGAACTGACCAAGTTCACAGAATTAGTAAGTGAAGAAAAGAATTAGTAAGCATCAATATATTGCATCCTAATTCTTCCCCTGTCCTTCCTCCCTCCAGCAGTGCTGACTCCTTTGAGTACTGCAGCCAGATAACTAGCTGAGTCTTGGAGGTAGGTCGCTTAAGTCCCTAAAGTCGCAGGAGCATGCTCTGCTTTCTTCAGGGGCCTGCAATATCTGAAAACTGAGATATTATACATATAATAAACACATCATTGAATATGTGCAAATGGGGAAATGCCACACCTTATCTTTCACAAAAGGCCATTTTCTTCTGGGTTTTTTCTTGGTGGTGTTTTCCTGCTTGTACAAGTTCACCGCAGAGACTTTGAGGCCACATTTTTCATTTGGGGCCTCCCTGGTGCCTGGGGGTTGGGTGTCAGTGCTATCACCATGAAAACTCATGATGTCCTGGTTCAATCCCCGGCCAGGGAGCTAGCCTACATGGCGCAGCAGACCTCTCCTGTCTTGCCTGCTGCTCCCTTTAGTAGTGTATTTCAGTGGATCTGCCTGTTCTGCTCCCCACTCTGTCTCTGGTGAATCCTCTCACTGCCCCCTCATCCCCCGCCCCCTGTACCTCTGGCCTACTCCCCAGCCCTTCTATGCAAAAATAAATAAATAAAATATTAGGGGACCAAAACAAAACATTTTTCATTTGGGATATGTCTCAGACATCACCTGGGTGTGTGCTGGTTGTTCAGGGCTATGTTTCTCTTTGTGGGCAGCTCTGTGGTTCAGAAAGCACTGGGCAGGGGGCAGGATGGAGTCAGGGAAGACAGACATGAGAGGTGGGACTTCACTATTGGGGACATGAACCTCCTTTTCCAGAGTTACCAAATGTGTGAGGGAATCTGGGGGCAGCAGGGGTGGCAGGGGTGTGCGGGAAGCACCACATGGCTGAGCAGGGGACTGTGGCGTGGATCACATCAAGGGTGATACTTACGACTTCTTTTTTT
>PVIJ01009113.1:0-50310 GCA_004024925.1 Scalopus aquaticus | reverse complement strand
GGTCTGCCACACCATGTGGGATTCTCCCCGGCCGGGCGTCGAACTCGCGTCGCCGCTGCGGACAGCTCCGCAGCGCTCAACCGCTGCTCCACCGGGGAGGCCCAATACTTACGACTTCTAACACTGTCCCCTGTACTGTTCCCGCGAGCTCATGAACCATGCCCATCTCTCTAGGATCCCCAACTCCCAAAATGATGTCAAAAGCACAAGCAGCCACAGGGGACCATTTCTTCTTAATGTACACCATCTAACCATTGCAATTTGGCTATTGTAAGTAGTTGTAATAAAGGAACTTTCAAAGATGAGTGGGAGCTGTGAATACTGGAAACTAAAGAATCAACTCACATGCTTAACAATTCTATTCTAAACAACCGAGAAGGTGTTTGGAAAGGAACACAGAGCTCTGCTTTTAAATTGCCCAATTTTCTATAAACATATAATTTTATTAATAGTCCATGTGACTCGACTATTCTAGCAACAATGCCAACCACACTGGGCCTGACTCCCCTGCGCCCCCCTCTAAATGCACTGCAGTCACTGGGCACTGAATTCAGGGAAAACAACTTCTCTGCGACTAAGAGATCTCCAGGAACCTTTTATTCTTTCCAGGAGTCCCTCAGAAACACAACCTGCAAAATCATCCTAAGTTTCCTTGTCTTTTACCAGAGCCTATAGCAAAATCTCTGTGCTAGAGGGAAAGAACTAATATTTGCAATGTGAACTGAAGGCACTTCTGGTAATCAGTGTTTTTCTTCAAAAAAGAGTTGTCAATCAAGTATCAGAAAAAGTATGTGTGCACACTCACTGGGGCACACACACATCAGAGGAACTTACTATTATGGAGAAAGCTTTGGATAATCTTTTGTTAATACAGTGTATCTTCTGATGATACAAAGTCCCATTTTTCTGTTTAGAAAATTCCTATTAGTCTGATTCTCTCTTTTTTCAATAGCAGGTACATTTGCAACTCTGTATTACCTTGACAGATAGCCTGAAGGACAAAAAGGTTACCTGGTTTAATTTTAGTTACTTGCAAGCTGCCACAGTCCTTAATTTTGTTGTCATGTGGGGTATTGGTAGGAGGGCAGCTGTCTGGGCTTTGCTTCTCCTGCTTTCTGTCACACCAATATGGCTTCTGAGTCACAGTTGAAGCATGACTCAGAAGGACATGGATATTTTCTCCACATCAGTGGATCCCATCACAGGAGCATCATCTCCAGCTCCCTGTTGACTCTTCAAAATTCAGAATGTGAGGAGGCAGCATGGTCAAGGGGTCATGTGTGAAAGTTCTGGAATCAGATATTCCAAGATAAACCCTGGCTTTACCAGTTGGAAGTTGTGTCATCTGTCAACTTTTCTAAGCCTCTGTTTCTTAACCTTAACAATGAAGTAAATGAATAGCAGCTATTTTACCTGGTTGTTGTGAGGATTGAATGAGGATATCCACGTGGCCCGACATGCCCCACTGAGCCCTTATACCCCTCACCCAACCTACTGCTACCCCTTCTGATCTTTCTCCTTCCCTACCTACCCCCTCTCATTCCACTCCAGGAACACCGGGCTCCTCCTTAGACCTTCAGCAGGCCACGTCCTCAACCCACAGGACCTTTACATGTGTCACTCCCAATGCCTAGAACCCTCACCCCCTGGTATCTATGCCAGAGGGTATTGACCCAGTGCCACTTCATCAGAGACTCCTACCATGGGAGGTAGAATATGCCTTAACCTGAGATGTTGGTGTCCTATTCTCAGAGCCTGAGGCTACTGACATGGATAGATTGTCCTGACTCTGGGTAGCTCAATGCAAGGGTAGGGTCCTAATAAAAAAAAAAAAGAACAAGAGGGAGGAGAGTGAGATTTGAAGATATTTCCCTTCAGGCTTTGAATATGGAGGAAGACACTACAGCTAAGGCGTTCAGGCAGCCTCTAAATGCTATAAAGTCAAGGGAATGTTTTCTCCTCTAGAGCATCTAGAAGGAATGCAGCCAGTCTATTTTAGATTTGTATCCTCAGACTATAGATAATACTTTGTGGTGCTTTGCACCACATTGTTGTGCAGCAGCCATAGAAAACTGATAGACATTCTCTCACTATATAAAATTGCTCACATCTCTGCCTCCATTTCCAGCACTTTCTATTCTCTTACCCTGCTGGAATTCCTTTCAAAGCACTTGATCATCACCTGACGCAGTTTTTTGTTGTTTTTTATTTTGTCTATTTTCTTTCTCTTACCTTCATGAGAGGTAACATTTGTTTTATTCACTATATTTCCCCTTAATTTGAGAAGTGCTTGGCACATAATTTGGTGTTTAATAAATTAATTTTGGATAAATAATAAATCTGACATGAAGTAATCTTTCTATGATTATTAGTGACTGATAACTATGTGCCAGTGGAACATTTCTAAACAGTGAGGAGCAGGCCAACTGCTACTTCTCAAAGTAGCTCCAGTGTGCCTAAAAGCTGCATTCGGGTCACTTGGGTTGGCAGATGAAGCAGCCATGTCTACAGTCGCATTAGAGACACGAAACAGTCTGAGAAATAATAGTTAGGTAATCCTGTCATTGTGCGAACATCAGAGAAGACAGGTACAAAAACCTACATGGTACGACCCATTACATACCTATCTAGAGACCACCGCCATATGTGCAGTACCTGGTTGAGTGACACATTATGCAGCTCACACACAGCTGCATGTCACCTAATAGGAGTATTTGAAGGGCAACCCAAGGACCACCCTGAAAAAATCAGACCTCTGTATTCTGAACTCAAAGCAGGTTTTAGTTTGTCAACAAATCATCCTTTTATAAAGTGAAATCCATTTTTAAGTTGGGAGTGACTTTCTAAAGTAGAATACCTACTGCTGATAACAAACATGAAGTCAAAAGATAGATCTATGGCTTCCACTGGCCTTTCTGGGCTCACTTTATACCCTTACACTGGGCTGCCATGTCTCGCTATCTTCTGACAAGACACTCACATTTCTTTTTTTTTTTTAAAGATTTATTTATTTATGCATACAGCTGGGATGTAAGCCAGACATGTGGGGTGTCGAGAGGATTCACCAGAGATAGATAGGGGAGCAGAACAGGCAGATCCACTGAAGTACACTGCTGAGGGGAGCAGCGGGCAAGGCAGGAGAGGTCTGCTGCACTATGTGGGAATCTCCCTGGCCGGGTATTGAACTTGTCCTGCAGTGGCTCTGGATAGCATCGTAGTGCTGCGCTTAACCCGATGTGCCACCAGGGAGGCCCCAAGATACCCACATTTCTTGACTTGTAAGAACCTTTGTTTCAACTGTTTCAAAGAGCTTCCCTGTCACTGCTATATAAGTTTTTCTTCTTTGACTTTTTCTAATTACCTCAAGTGTTGCAGGATTAATGCTCTTAGCCATTCATTTAGTCTAGTCTTACTACTATTACAAGCAGAGCTCATCCCTCTAACAATGAGGATTGTTCATTCCCGGAATTTGCTAAACCAAATGTCTATGATGATGATGAGTGTGCATGTTGAGTCTATGAAGGAGAAAAGAAGATTCTACATAACATGTAACCTATTTGGTATTCAGCAGGTGTTTAATGAATGGCTACTGTGTATAAAGGACATTTTGAAGCACTAGAGATTCAACTGTGATTAAGACTAAAAAAGTCCCTAACCTGGTGAATCTTCCACTCTAACAGGGAAAAGAGAAACAAATAAAGAGAAATAATGTCGGAGAATGCTATATGCTATGAAACAAGATAAGAAAGGAAAAAGGAAATGGTGAATGGGTTGTTGTAGAAAGTCATTCTGGGAGATTACATCTGAATTGGTCTCTTACGGAACCAGCCTCATTTTATCAGATTTCCTGGGAAGCAGCATTCTGAACAAGAGGGACATTCAAAGATGTCTCCTAATCTTCAATTTGCTTGCGAAGCCAGTGCTATCATTGGTGTAAGACAGGTGTTCTGCACAATCTGGAGATGTTATTTATAATCCCATTAATTCTCTGTAGGAGATTGTTGAGTCCTTTTATGCCCACACAGTAATCACATAGCAATTTAGCTTCTACAGAACAATAGAATAATTATTTTTAAGTCAACAACTATCAAACAAGGGTAGCAAAGTTAATTCTGAGGAAAAATAAGAATTAAATCTGAGAGTATAGGGAACTTAAGTGTGGTGCAAAATGTTAATCTTTTGGCAATCTCCTAGCCTAGATAAAATTGTCTCTTGTCCATTTGAGGAAAATACTGTGTGTGGAATGTTGGTAAGAGAGCACTATGATGAAGGTTGACCAAAAAAAGAGATATTTATTGAGCATCTACTATGTGCCTGGCTATAGGCTAGACAACTAGAAACTAGAACCAGGAGGTCTTTTCTCCTATTGCCTCTCCACCTGCAGTATACTTTTATACCTTGTACTGTTTGTCCACTCAGCTTAATTTATGTTCATCTAAGACAGATATCATCCCTTATATGTGCCCTCTTCTGAAAGATGCCTCGCCAATCAAAATAAGATTAATTACTCCCTGCTGTCCACTATACTCTACACTGTTACACACTTGTATGTCTATTGTTACCATCTTGTCACCTTAAGGGGAGAAGCTGTATCTTATTCATCTCTTTATCCCCTATGCCTTACCAAGTTTCCCCCTAAATTTCTTGATAACAGTTACTGGGAGCACTTCTTAAATGATCTGGGTCATCTGACATCTCCCTGGAAATTCTGGTTCACTGCTTCTGGGGTAGGGCCTAGGGATCTGTCATTTCAACAAACATTCCAGGTGATCCTTATCATCAAACAAAATTGGCAAATACTGATCCATTGAGTAGTTAACAGTAAGAAAGTGTAATTGAGTGAATCAAAAAACTATAGATGAACAGAACTTTCTCTGCTTCTTTAGCTCAGATAATCATCAAATAAATATAGAATTCCAAAAATACTTAGTCAGGTGTGGCTCCTAAATGTGATGTAATTGGGAAAAGACAAATATGATAAATTATTCTATTTCCTTAGACATGAGTAGGAGTAAATTAAGAAATCAACAAATAAACTTCCTGCTGATAATGGAACTTTTTATCAATTTGATTCACAACTTTGTAGATTATGCCATGATTAGCCACTGGGTCTATTTGTCGCCAGTATTTGGCAGTGGTGGAGACATTTGGTTGTCACAGCTAGAGGGATAGATACTATTAACCCCTAGAGGGTAGAGGGTAAAGGTTAAACATCCTGCAAGGCTCAGGACAGGCCTTCTCCACAAGAAAGTTGATGTCTCCAAAGGTCCATACTGTTGAGATTAAGAAACTATGCCTTAGACTCATCTAGATTCTTTAGGAAAATTCTGATGCACAGGCTGCTCTTCAGACCATATACCTACATCTGACTCTCTGAGCATGAGACCCAGGCATCCAGCATTTTCTAAGCTCTTTCAGTGATCTCAAAAAGTACCCAAGGCTGAGAACCACTGTAGCAAATATAAGATGGTGGAAAGAGAAGTAGACCCATGAATCTGGCTTTAAATGCAAAGTTTGCCACCTATTAACTGGAAAATTAGGCACAGAACCTCCCAGTTTCTGTTTCTTCATCTGTTAAATAAGAATAACACCTACATCAGGAGGTTATTATAGGGATTAAAGAGATAATGCATGAGGCAGTGCCTTGTAACTAAATATACAAAAGTAAGGTATCATTACTGCTCCCTGTTTGGGCATCAATCCAAGTGGCAGAACTGAGTAAGTTACTTGCTTAACACCACAAATACCTCTTGCATGCAAATTCATTCTTGTACTTTTGCCTAAAATATGTTTTACATATGCCAAAGAAAAAAAAAACTCGTATGCTTAGGTACCTTTTCTAATGTAATGAACAGTCTCCTCCCACTCTCTGTATTTGTACTATTTGGTGTCTGAATGTATATAAGGTTTAATAAAGCAACCCTTCTGTTTGAAAAGAATACAATTGGACCTGCAGCCACTAATTACTTCCCATATCCAGTGACAGATCACACCTGGGAAGGCCACACCAATTTTATATCGAAGGTTGGGGCCGAGAGCAGGACTGATTGTGGAAGTGTAGAGACCCTGAATTTTAGAGTCCATGTTTAAGGAGAATGAGGTTATAACATTACTTTCGAACACAGGTTAAGATTAGGGAGTTAAGACTAAAAGTCCTCTAGAGCCCTGTTACTTTGGAGTGTGGTCCACTGACCAGCAGCCGCATCATGGGAGCAGGAGCAGACACAACTGGGTAACTGTTAGAAATGCAGAATGTCAGGACATGGATTATATTGACTCAACAGCAGTATTTTAATAAGCGCCCAGGTGATTTGTAGGCGCAATAAGGTTATAGAAGCATTACTCTAGAAAATTCTACATATGACTTAGACAACTCAGTTCTCCCAAACATCAAGCATGCAATAGTCTTCTATATAGCCACATCTATTCTGATCCCTTGCACTTCTCAAATGGATTCAGACTGGCATTGACCTATACAAGAATGCTCTTGATTTGTTAATTCCCATATCCTTTGCCATCTGTGAATTTTTTTGTTAAGGACAAGAACAATTTATTTTTTTTAAAGTTTTACTTATTTATGCCTACAAGCTGGGGTGTAGGCCAGAGGTGTGGAGCGCCAGGAGAACTCACCAGAGACAGAGTGGGGAGCAGAACAGGCAGATCCACTGAAGTACACTGCTGAAGGGAGCAGCGGGCGAGGCAGGAGAGGTCTATTGAGCCATGTGGAATCTCCCTGGTCTGGTATCAAACTCCTGCTGCAGTGGCTCTGGATAGCTTCATAGTGCTGCGCTTAACCTGTTGCGCCACCAGGGAGGCCCCATCTTTGAATTTTTTTTATCAGTCTTTCTAGGTTATTAGAGAATGATCTTAAAGTGTTCAGCATGAGTTTAGTCAGAAGATAATTACTATTTTTGCCGACCAGTCGTTTGAAATATGTTCTTTGTTTCCATCATCCTGAAAAATAGTTTACCTGGCAACAGAAGGGTTAATTCATGAGCTGCAAGACTGGTTTCTGTTATGCTGAGAGAGCTAGCTTAGCAGGCTGGTCCTTCTTGCGGAGAAAGGCAGTTAATCAGTATATAAAGATCCGTGATTGATGTGGCATAACATCAAAAGGTACATGGTTTATTTTTCAATGTGAGCGCCTATTCCCTGGAAAGCACGCCAAGAATAGGACTCTATGAAGACCTTGTCCTCTCATCTCTTCCTATCCTCCCTGGTCCTTTTACTGTCAGATCATCTACCCTTAGTCCTGCACTTTTCCTATTTCAGATACTCAGTATTCCCTTAAGAGCACTTTTGTGTGGGTGAGGCAATTTTGGTAAGATTCATTGGTAGCCGATATTTACACTCACTTTAAATCAGCTAGTAATTCATTTTGTTAATTCCTATTTCACCTTTTTAAAGTAGTGTTCGTGCATTTGCAATCATGTGAGTTATTGTTATAAATTATACGTATCATTCAGATCTCTACCCAAGAAATTAAAACAGTATTCATGTTTTTCAGTAGTTTGTTTGGGGAAAGAATTATACCTATATGAGGGAAAGGTATATATTCCCATGTGAGGGAAAGATATATATTCCACATGGAGAAGCAAATCTAAAAATACTTAGTTCAAAAGGAAAACACAGAGCCCAAAGAAGAGCAGGGAGAAAAATAAGATTTATCTCGTAAAGCACTGTTTTAAAAAAACAAATCCTCCAGGGCTTCCCTGGTGGTGCAAGGGGTTAAGTCTCAGCACTATGAAGCTATCGCAGCCACGCAGCATGAGTTCAATCCCCAGCCAGGGAGCTTCCCACATGGCACAGCACACCTCTCCTGCCTGGCCCTGCTGCTCCCTACAGCGGTGTATTCCAGTTGATTCGCCTGTTTTGCTCCCCACTCTGTCTCTGGTGAATCCTCTCACACATACCCCCCCACCCCCACACACACACCTCTGGCCTGCTCTCCAGCTCTTGTATGCGTAAATAAATAAATCTTTTTTTTTTTTTTTTAATGCTACAACCACTTGAATTACTCAAGCCCCAGTTTAAATTCCCAGGCAGGAATTTATTAATAAAATCCACATTTTTAGAAACTATTAGTAAGTAGACTGCTTGTGTGGTGTACATGAATTAAAAGTACTTACAACCTTGTAAACAAAGTAATCAGCCTCTAAATAATTAAAAAATAATTCTATGACATGAAAATACATTGTATTTTAAAGTCTGTAACTATATTTTATTAACAATGTTAGATGTATCAGTATAAGGCCCAACCTTTAAGTTTAGATTTATTTGCTTTAAGGACTCAGTCTCTTCATTGTGAACTCACAATTCATGTAAACAGTTTTTAAAGTAGTCATTAATTAACTCTATGAAATAAACATAACTTAAATAGTGTCTCTTTTGAAGGTGATCGACTTTTGCCTAGATGATTTTCTTTTGTAGAAGACACTGAAAAGAAGATATTGAAGACAGCATTAAGAAATTAAATATCTATTAGAAAGACAACAACACATATGACATAAGTAGAGCATAATTTTGGTTTTAAAAAACTGAGGTGTGTATGTGTTTGTGTGTGATAAATGTGTTCAGAGAAAGGAGAGCTCCTGATGGTTGGAGATTCTGGATCATGTCTAATGACAATGAAGAAATGTAAAGCTTGACTCTACATTTAATTCTTATTTGTTTATCCCACTACAGTCAAGTTTTCTCTCACTTACAGGCAAATGCAATTCTCCCTAGTATAGTATATGAAGAAAAGAGTAAAACATTTTTATCTGACAGACACAGAAAGAATGTTGCTGAGTTGTAGAAAATAAGATTTTCTTTGAGGGTCTGGTTAGATTTTGGAGAGCAGAAGAGTGTGTTTGACACCATAGGCATTAAGAAGCCTTTGGATATAGTTAAAGGGGAGAGAGTATAAATCATTTATTGGAAATCTTACCATTGAATAGAAAGATTGTCCTTATAATGATGTGCAAGATAATTTGGAAGAAGACTTAAAAGTAGCGTGACCATATACTGAATATGAAACTTATATATGGTAAAATTGAAATTCCTTTTTACTCCTCTTATTCAGAATTTGAGATCACCAAATGAAGGTTTGTGATTTCATATCCTATGACTGTGTTAGTCAGTTTTGGCTGCTATAACAAAGGGTAAATAGACTGCGTAATTCCTAAACAAGAGGTATTTATTTTTCACAGTTCTGGAAACTGGGAATTTAAGATAAGGGAGCCAATAGTGAAGGCGCTCTTCCTGGTTTATGGAGGACTGTCTGTATCCCCATATGGCAGAAAGTTAACTAGTTCTATGACCTTTTTTTATAAGGCACTAATCCCATTCATGAGGGTTCTACCCTCTTGACCTAGTTACTATCTAACAGCTTCACCTTCAAATATTATCACATTGGGATTAGGGTTTCAATGCATGAGTTTTTGGGGGGACACAAACATTCAGTGTATCACAACATGGAATAGGTTCTCAGGTCAGTGTGTTAATATGAAAATTGTATGTTGTTAAAAATACTGTGGAGAATGCCTTAGCATTCAAAGGACAAAACTTCTCATGTATTGTTATTGCTTTTGATGTGGTCTCCCTTCTTCTAGTGAAGTAGTCAGCAAAATTTTTGTATAAAGGGCCAGACAGTAAATATTTTAGGATTTGCAGACCATACAGTTTTCTTCACAGCTATTCAGTTTACATTGCCGAGCAAAAGCAGCCATAGACAATACATAATTCAAAGAGTGTAACTAACTGTGTTCCAATAAAACCTTATTTACAAAAACTGGTGGCAGGTTGGATTTAGGTTGCCGGCTGTAGCTTGACCAATCCTGACCTACAGTACTGGGAACTGCTCTTTAAAGTGGAGAAAGGCTGTGAAGTAAATGAACAGTGGCTCCAATGTAATTTGCATAATATAAATGTACATGAAAATCAACTCTACTATTTGCCATATAAATAGTACATGTATTTTCTGTTTTTAGGTCTTAACTGATGAATAAAATAAATCCTATCTAGGATTAGCAAATTTTTAAACAAAAAGAATTTAAATCTTATAGATCCATTCACCTTACTTTCAACTTCTAAAAAATTACTGTTATGCAATCTAAGACTATAATTTTCTTCATTAACACAGTTCATTATCCCTAGATAATGAATATTACAGAATAACATCAACTCCATTTCTTTTAAAATATTCTTCAGTTCAAACTTTTAACTTTATTTTATTGTTGTAATTTTCCCTAGTAATTTAAATATCAAATTGGTTATTTCCTTATTGTTCATATAAAAAGAAAAAATTGCGTCCCTATCCAAAAAGAATAAATATATCCATCTCATTTTTAATATCTGTATTAGTCAGGATAAGCTAAGTGATTCTAGTAATAAATCACTGCCCACATCTTCATGACATCACAATGAGAATTGTTTTTCATTCCCAGAAGCTCTTTAAAGCACTTCTTATCCAGGTGGTGACTCAAAGCTCTACCTTATAGCTACACCATGTGCAACTGTTTACTACTGAATCCCTGAGAAATGGAAGAGAGCTCACAGTCATTCTCTATAATTTGTCCTGGAAGTTGTGTGTCACTTCTTTTTATAGTCAAGTAACCAGAACTAGTCACTAGACCCCAATCAAACAACGTGGAAGACCAGGAAATGCATCTTCCTACATGAACTAATGGTATTTAGAAAACACAAAACATTACCTCTGCCACACTTTTATTCTGTTGTATGAAAGAGTCCATTCACAGTGATTTGGTTGACATTTAAGATTTATATAGGCTAAATGTTCAGCATAACATGTAACAGCACATGGAGATGTTATATAAACCCTGTTAAAGGTCAAAGGTCATTACTCAGTTTTGTTCCCCAATTTAGATGGTTATGCTATACTTGATGAATCATCAAAAGGATTAGTTGAAAATTAAGGAACTTGCACTGTAAAATGAGAATTCTATTCAGATATCATATTACTTGACAACCACGAATGATATGTGGTAGGAAACTGTATTTATTCCAGTTCATCCTTATAAGGATTTAATGATCATCCTTAGTCAGGCATAGTTAAGAGTATACCCTTCGTTCTGGACCATCTTTTTGTTTTCCCCTCAGTTCCACTAATCCAGTTGGGAGTCTCACAACATTATTGTTATCACTGATCTGCACTGTGGTGTGGTTTCTTTAGATGAGAACCTTACTGCCATTTGCTGGATTTCTTAGGTCTTTGATTATGCACATATTCTGAGATCACTTTAAGCATCAAATCTTTATCAGCAGGGGTGCTAAGGATACTTTACTTCCCTCTAATGAACTATGTAAAGTTGGCTGACTGCATTGTGTAGGACTCCAGAATTAGCAGAATGTTACCATAATCTGTCTGCTCTCTCTCATCCGAGCCTTGTCACTCTGTAAATTTGCTCTGGGTTTGCTGCCAGCACTGGTGCTCTAGCCAGTTCCTTAAGCACAGGGGAACTGTGATTCTCACAAGGGAGGCATGGGCTTCTGGGATTTTCTGGAGAAAATCAGAATTTTTGGAAATATGGTCAGTGTGCATAGGGTATTTGTAGTAAGAAAAAGCACAGTCAACACAACAATTCAATTTAATGTTTTGAAAAACAATTGTCTTTATAATGCAAACTCCTGGAAGTAAACCTCTATGGTCTGCCTGACTGATGGGAAAATACAAATGTTGGTGAATTTCAGTAGGGTTAGGAGGATGAATTTCTGAATCAGCAGGGATTGGATTTTCACATTTATTAAAAAGTGCATTGGGTGTAACATTTTTGTGAAGAAAAAAGCTGAGAATAGATCCACCCCTGTGCAGAAAAAGAAAACCTTGGCATGACTGGGAGCTATGAGGGCAAGCAGGTCAAAAGGTAAGAAGGCAGAGCAGCAGGGAAGGGAATAACATCAGGGGGCTGAAAATATCTCTAGAAAACCCTTAGAAATATAAAGGAGGGGACTAGACATACCAGGGTTATGAGGGATAAAAGCTCTCATCGTTTTACTTAGATGTTAAAAGAAGGCTAATAAAGTTGTGATCACTATACTTTTATTTATGTTTTAAAGGATAACATGTGACTTCCTGTATAGCTAAAATCACAAGCCCATCTGAACCTTGGTTTCATCTGTTCAGTGAGGATGGTCAACAACCAAGATCTCTTCCATTCAAAACTTGTCAGTTTCTGAGAATTTTTTTCCCTTACACATACAAAAATCAAATTAGCCAGTGGCTAATGAATAAACATTTATCAAGCTTTTGTAATGATCAAAACCTTGTAGCTAAGTTCTGTAGGTATTGCAAAAACAGTGTGTAAACTTTTCTGTCTTCGAGGAACATGTAATATATTTGTGAAAACAAGATAAAATTATAAATAATGCAAAAATACATGATTTTCTGTTAGAACAAAGGTCAGCAAGGGCCTCTCTGGTGTCGTGGCAGTTAAGCGCTGTGCTGTGGAGTTGTTGGAGGCAGCTAGGCGAGTTCAATGCCTGGCTGGGGAGATTCCCACTTGGAGCAGCAGACCTTCTCCTGCCTTGCCCGCTGCTCCCATCAGCAGTGTGTTTCCGTCAATCTGCCTGTTCTGCTCCCCACTTTGTCTCTAGTGAACCCTCTCGCTGCCCCACACCTCTGGCCTATACCCCAGCTTGTATGCATAAATAAATAAATCTTTAAAAACAAAACAAAGGTAAGCAAAATATGACTTGCAAGACAAATCTGGCCCAGCCTCTGTAGCTGCTTTCACATTGCATGCAGCAGAGTTGAGTCATTGCAGTAGAGATTATATGACCCACAAGTCTAAAATATTTACTACCTGGCACTTTACAGAAAAAGTTTGCCAATACTTATATTAGAATAATCAGATAGAATCACAAGACAACAAGGGATTGATTCCAAATGGCTAACAGTGAGGACAGAGCTATTGAACTGAAGATAAGACAACCTGTGAAGCTTCCTAGGGTCCTGGCAACCAGGTCCTTAAGACAGGTCCATAAGACTCCATTTAGCTTCTGCAGAAAAAGGTGAGGAATAAGAATGAGATATAATTAGTGAAAAAAATTGCTGAATGTAACTGCATATTGCTTTTATTATATCCTTATTTTATTATGCTGGCCCTCAAAGTAATTAATTAGGGGAAAAAATCCTTTTAAATATTCTTCACAATGCTGTTCCAAATCAATTTTAATTATAAATTCACTATCCCTCTTCTGAGGAGCAGAAAATATTGCTGCATACTTGCAATAAATGAAATTTTGTCATTCACTTTAAAGAAAATGGTAAGATATATATAAAAGTGTTACAAGGGAAATTAAGTTAGGAAAATCTGAAATTTGAATTAAACTATCAGTACTGGTTGTATTTTGATTATGAGATCACCATTACTATCTGTCCTTAATTCATCCATGTATTTTATTAACTACTATCATTTTGACAAATGAAAGTACTTGAAGATAAATAGTAATTACTAGTTTCAGAGCATAATTATTTCCAATTGTGCCAAATCTTGCTATTGTGGTAAAATGGTTAAATTTATTTTGATATCTTCAAACATTTTAAGTGTTCTGCGCCCTTTAGTTGCTGTGGGGCCACCCTGTGTGTACCACTGGCCCAGGTCTGCCCAACCCACATGTTGGTCCATGTTCCAGAATTTTCCTTGCTCTTCTCCCTGCCCCAATCCAAATTTATCTTTCTGTATTTGCTTAGTATCTTGTAACTTGGGGCCTTTGTTGGCTACTTGACAGAAGAAAATGAGTAAATACAATTTTCAGTAAATTTTTAGTAAACAGCGTTTAGCAAACATTTAGTTAAATCAATTTCAATATTATGATATAGCACTAGGATATGGAAGAATTTATTCACTCCTGAAACTTCCTGTGTTGGACAGTGAACTAGAACCTGGGCACACAAAGACAGATTTGTGAGCCACCTGCTGTATGTCCCAAAGGGAAGATTCTCAGTTGCCAATGAAAATATGCAGCTCTTAGCCTCCGTAAGTGACTTACTCAGTGCGGATACCTGGGGAGGCCACATTTGTAGCATGCCCCCAATTTACTATATATTAAATTCAGGTGGAGATGATTCCTGGCTTGAGATCATCCATTGACCAAAACACTGGCAGCCATAGCCATACTGGACTTATAGATATGTTTTGCAATTGGGATATTTCACATGAACATTTGCTTTCTTCTTTCTCTTGAAATCTTCTCTGATACCTCTTGAGTTTTTATTTTCTGACTCAATTCAAGGAATTCTTTCCCCTTAAGTTGGAGAGAGCCAATGAGTTCCTGTTGGCTCAAGTCCCTCCCATTGTCTAGCATCTTACACAACTGGCCACTCTTAGCCTACAGACCGGCTCTTGTACTAATTTGATTATTACATAATTTGCTTATTAATAACTTAATGACCTGAGATCTAGATTCAAGTAGATAATTACCTATTAAACAATCAAAAAACCTTCTATTCATGTTATCCCACTTTGTCTGTGTCTCCAGCAATGTTAGGCCAGAACTTAATTCTATATACATTTAAAAGGCCTTAGAAAGTGGGAGTTTTAGGTTTTGGAGCACAGAGTGGTCAAGACATTTGGAGTAGGAGGTCATTTTCCATCATTTGGTTGGCATGGATTTGGTTTAGGCTGTTGAATATGAGTAGCAGAAATCATCTGATTCCTTTCTAAATCTAGCATTTCTATAGCAATTGTCACCATGGTATCTTGATGTGTTCTGACAGGGGAAATTTCACTTGTAAGAAAAAAAAAATGTGGTGATAAGGAAAAGAGAAACTCCTTCCATACTTTAACCCAAAGGCATTTCCTGAATGAAGGGCTCAGAAATGCCAGTGTATATACTGCAGAAGTTCCAACCGAGGGCTGGTAGTGTTTCCTAAGGATGAAGATACAGATGTCCACCAAATCCAAGTATCCCTGAATCTGAAGACTAGAAGGTAACTCAAGGTCACAGTACTCTTTTTAATTACATTGAGTCCTTACAACAACCCTGTGAAGTAAATATTGAAGTGAGCTCTCATTCCCATTTTATACAGACAAGAAAGAGTCACTGAAGATCAGTCACTTACTTCAGGTCAAACTGTCCTTCTTATACCAAGTTCCCTGCATTTTAAGCTACAATTTGTGTTTTAAAAATTCGTTCAGCCATCACAGGCTTCAGTGAAACATGGGGCTGCCATTTACTTAGCCCACCAAATGAGTGGAGCCCCCTGGAGTTGTACAGTCAGGCAGTTCTGAGCCCTGACACATTGATGGAAAAGGTTTGCATGTTGAGCACACCGCAGGCATAAATAAGACATGTGACCGGCATGTGTAATTCAGGGTGGGCTGGCTATAAATCCTTTTTCCCAAGCTCATTAAAGCATATTCAAAATCAAGTGACTGAGATAATATAAAAATGACCTTGAATCTGATCTCATTTTCAGTACCCAAAAGAAATCTTCAGTACTCTGTCCGTTATTAGGGACAAATTGCTTGTGACAAACTTGGGAATGGCATGTAACAAGCCCATATGAGAGAAGGCTTGCATTAAGAAGCACCAGAGCACCCCACATTGCCTCATATCCATCCATACCCTAGAGATGAGCTGGATAATCTAAAAGTCACTTCTGGGAGCACAGAAGAAGGAATTCATTCAGAGCAGAGGCTACATTCAGTTGTTAAGCTGCCGTAACAAAAGGCCACAGACTGGGTGTCTTAAGCAATCACTGTTTCGAAGGCTAAAAATGCAAGATTGAGGTGTTGGTAGGTTGGTTTCTTGTGAGACTGCTCTTTGATTTATATATGATCATCTTCTTTTACCTGTGGTCTTCTTTCTGTGTCTGTGTATTCTAATAGTTTATAAGAGTACATAGAATGGGGTCCCGTCTATTGACTTCTTTTACCTTAAATACCTCTCTAAAGATTCTTTCTGAAAATACAATCACTTTTTCATATACTGGGGATTAGGATTTAAACATATATGAATTTCAAGGGAGACATAATTCAGTCCATAAAAGATGCTTATATCAACCTTTTTTCAGAGGATTTATGAGTTGTTAGCATGGATTTTGATGGATGGTTAGCAAGATACTTACATCACCAGGACTTAGATGTGTTTTTAAGCCCAAGTGTCTTCCATTGTTTTTATTGAATAAGATGCATTGAAACTTACTGGAATCACATAAACTATAGTGTTTTGCATTAAGAGTTATGAAGTTAAAACCCCAAACAAGTATGCAATTATGGAAAACAAAGAAGTAAAGCAAAATAAAACAGAGTTGGTATTAGTCTCAAAAGGCCTCAATGTGAGTCTCAGAGAAAGTCAATGTGTGTGAGTGATTTCAGATGCTTTGGATTTTTGAGAGGTTGAAATGCCAAATTTTTATATGAAATTTATCAATTTTATTTTATTTTTCCCCGATTATTAATTGTTGGGAATTTCCTTTAAAAAATAACATTGTATGACTCAAAAAAGAAAACGCACTCTGCTTGCTGGGTTTCTTTTGGCTTGGAATAGGCTGGATTTGGACTTAATGGTGTCGATTACATTAGAGTTTGTGACTCCAGTTCTACATAAGCCCTAGTGATATTTGTCGAACCCATAGTAAGTACTATTAATTAGAATTTATTTTTTATTTGATAATAAAGAGGCATACCTTGAAAGTAGTAACAATTAGTTTGATGTTCCAACTCCCATAGTCCATCCTGTTTCTCTGCTATGACTTTTGCAAGGCACCATGTAGAGTTTTAACTACCCAATCTAAAATCTTGGAATATTGGTCTTAAAATTAAAAATGTACACAAATAGCCTAGTTAGGACTGTTGTGTTCTTGTAGAATCATTTTATTAAATTCAATAAATTATTTCTGTCTTAAATTTCATAAATATTAGGAATCTATTCACTTTATAATAGTTGTGTGCAGAGCAGGAAAATAATGATCTATGGAAGCTTACTAGGAGCTCACTGAGGGACAACGCTGTTCTGAGTGCTTTAAAGGTACTAATTGATTTTTTTTCCAGAAAGTCACTTTTTATCCTCTCAACAAGCCAGTATGCAGGGCAAGAATCATCATGGCTGCCACTTAACTGATGAGATAACTAAACTAAGCACTTGCCCAAGGTCACACAGCTAGAAGGAGGCTCTTAGTCATGCAACCTGCACTTAGCCACTACTCTAATTTGTGACTTGAGTTGTTTTGATGAGTGGCATTTGGGGATCTTTCTGCTCTTTCCTTCTCAGTATATCCTACTTGGCTTATCACATTTAAATTTCAATCCTTCCTCTCACTCAAATAAAATATATGAATATATGAATATATATATATATATATATATGACTCACTAAATGCTTGAAACTGAGCAGAAAAGTTCATTTTAACAAGTATGAACTCTCATAATATCTATAGACTCTAAAGAGTAAGATCCTTAAACTATAATGTTCTTGGATAAATTTCAAGAAAGTAAATTCTGAAAATAAAATTACATATTTTCATGTTCACTAACCTCTCTCCAATCATTAGCATTTACTTCCATTATAAATTATGAATTTCAGTCCATAATTAACCTGCAGTACCTGAGTCTTTGTGTCAATAGAAATTATAGATATTTTTAAATCTCAATAAATTGCTACAGGGATGTATATTACAATTTTTTAAATGCCTATTTGGATTACTAGATTTGAATGTAAATGGTTTCCTTTATGAACTTGTTTTATTTTATGCATTTACAGTTATTTTCTTTGAATTCCTATTTCTTTGAAAATCTGTGAATTTTACCATAATGCCAAAGCAGCCAATGACACAACATGTAAGTAAGGAGTAATGTTACTTCATCTACTGATCATGTATCTTTCTATCTATTCACCTATTGGTTCCATTAAATTAACTTGATTAGATATTTATTGACTGCATGCCATGTGTTAGATCCAGTGTTAGGTATTGCAAACTTGGAGTTAAATGTTCTTATACTCCCACCAACCTTCAACTAACCTTCAATTCAAGTTCAGAAAACCTGCTAAAGTTTCCCAGAATGTAACCACATCTTCACATCTAAGATGCCTTGTTCTTTTGAAGACATCCATTTAACCATCAATCTCTTAACTGAGGGAAACCCGAGGCTACCCTCACTCTATTCTTCCTCTCCTCTATTAAATCTCTAATTTCTTCTCAATTTTCTGAAGTCTGTGAAACATGCTAGTCTGTAGCTACTTTTGGAAAAATATATTGGAAAAATATAAGGAGGGCCTCCCTGGTGGTGCAACACGTTAAGTCTCAGCCTATGAAACTATCTGCAGCCACTGCAGCACGAGTTCAATCCCCGGCCTGGGAGAGTCCCACATGGCACAGCAGACCTCTCCTGCCCCGCCCGCTGCTCCCCTCAGCAGTGTACGTCAGTGGATCTGCCTGTTCTGCTCCCCACTCTGTCTCTGGTGAATCCGCTCACCCCCACACCTCTGGTCTACACCCCAGTTCTTGTATGCATAAATATTTTTTTAAAAAAAGGAAATATATAAGGGAAAAATATATTGCTAGCATAAAACTTTTTTCAGTTGTCAAATATTTCTATGCCAGAATAAAATATGCTTTGTGCTTTAACCTTAATGTCGATTTGTCAGAAGTACTTTTTATTATTCCATGACAAGTGATTTCACATTCCCTAGGAAGAAAATCAACACCAGCACTTTTTTCTTTCATTTCTTAAATCATAAATATAATTAATTAAGCCTTCATATTTAGCATTGATGCTGTTTATAAAAATTATGAGTTAAATCTTATTTTGTATTTGTGGGTTAATTAAATATATGTGTTACTTTTCAAATCGGCATCATGTTTTGAGGTAATTTTAAATGAACTCAACTGATTGAATCGATTGAAAATGTTTTGGTGGACACAAAACTTTTGTCATCAAGTGAGACTTTGTATAATGTAAGACGGAATTTATATCTTCCAAAGGTAGATTAATTTCATTAACTTAGAATATGTCCAACAGTTATGATTTGCTGGGAAATATTCTTGTATCAGTTTATTTCACAGTTTTATATTAGAGAACTAGACATTTATGACTTTTTTCTTGTTTTTTGTATCAGTGAGTAAATGATCATGGAATCCATCATAATAGCCATCTGCATATTTAAATTGAAGGGCTTCACCTTTAGATTCCTTATGAATTCATCAAACCCCAAATTACTTTTAGAAATGAACAACGCAGACCCCGTCAATAGCATCTTTGGTTTTATAGCTAGCTCAATACTCCTAATCAGAGGAGAAAAGGGTCTGATCTCACAACCTATTTATATAGTTTTTAAACTTTCTAAGAAAAATAAGGCTCACTATAATTAATGCCTAATGGTATAAACACTCCTGCTTTAGTGGTTGCCTAGTAACTGCATACTGCAGACTTAAGGGGTTGCTAAAGAGGCTGAATAAACTGAAATATTCAGATCCATTTTCAATTCAGGTGGATGAGGGGCAGCAGTGGGCCACATTCCTTTGTTCAAATTGCTTTTCCATAATGATTCTGCACTAAAACATTCTTCTGTACTAAAACTTATTCTTGTAAATGACTTCTGCAGAGAAGAGTCTAAACCAACAAGTAATGGTTTAAAAATTTTTAAAGCATTCAGTGGAACTGCACCAACACTGCTTTATTGTTCTAGATTAGCCCCAGTTTCTGTTCTTAGAGTGACTACACGAGGGATTAATATTCTTACTAAGGTTTTAACCCTTCAATATAACCTTCTTATATTTGGACACCACTCTAGCAGTTGAACCACCAAATGTGGTTCCCAGCTAGAGGTGCTATTAAAAGGGGCTGGGAGTGATTATAATGATACATTTACAGTGCTTGGGTTTGCTTCCTACCTAACAGTTTTGATTTCCTAATTATGTCTTGCTTTAGATTAGGTAAAATTAACATGCATTCCCTTGGCACAGACTAACTGCAGTTGGTGGAGGAGGCCTTCCAAAACCATAGGCTGTTGACAGGAGTGGCTAACTAGATTAGGATTAAATTGACTGAATGAAATCCACGAGAACCTAAGCACATGTACATAATGACAAGATGACTATGAGGGAATGTAGTTAGATCATATGAAAACTCTTTTTTGGCAATGTCTTGGTTTCAAAAACATGTAATAGATACAGGGTACTTAGATTTTGTGAAAATTCCTGATGTCAAGATTTGGGGCTTCCTTGGTTGGTTGCTGTGGTATAGACAGGGATCAGCATGGTCTAGATATTCAAATTGTATAACTATAGCCTTATGGATATAGTCAGAAATGTTTTGCTACTCAGTAATTTTGTCATTTGGCAATACTCATACATGATAGCATATGGTTTGCTATTTGGAGGCAACATAAATGTTGTTATTTGACTAAAATAAAGAGTTTTCTTATTCCATGAAGAAACTGTTTTAGGATATGAGTATATTCCTTTATCTTTTCATTGGAAGGAAGCATTGTGCCGCATCATTATGTATAACTTTCTGGGTTTTTGGTTTAGTGGGTTGGAGGATGTGGCTGGTGAGGCCAAAGCTATGGTTTCATCAGAAAACCACTTGGCTCCCCAACCGCAGTCTGCATTCCTATCTGCAGCAACCCATTTCAGTGGTCTTAAAAGAAAATCTCAAAAAGTGTATATGGCTCATCACAGACTCCTCTGTACCAGGGTTCAGAAAATAATCGGTCTCAAGTTCTTTTGTGAGTGCATCATTCATATCTTTATGTTCAAAGAAGAGGACTATAATGAATAACTTTGTTTTGCAATATATTCAATATCTCTCCTTCCATTAATAGTTTTTATTGAAATTACATTGGTTTATAACATACAGGATTCAGGTCTACATCATTATTAATAAACATCTATGCATATACTACATTATGTTCACCACTAAAATTCTAATTCTATCCTTCACCATACTGTTGACCCCTTGTACTCCATTTAATCACCCTTTTCTTCCTTCCCGTCTAGTAGTCTGTTAACCACTAATTTGATCTTATACTCTAAGTTTATTTTTGTTTTATTTTGTTGATTCATATGTTTTATTTCTTTATGTACTACATATGATTGAGATAATACCATGTTTGCCTTTTTCTGTTTGACTTAATGAATTAAGCACAGTTATTGCAAATAGCAGGGTTTCATCTTTTTTTCCTTTTATAGCTAAGTAGTATTCCTTTGTGTATATATATACCACATCTTCTTTGTCTAATCCTCTGCCAGTGGGCCCTTACACTGTTTCTAACTCTCAACTGTAAATAATGCTGTGATGAATGCAGATATATCTTCAAATTAGTGTTTTTGTATTTTTTGGATAAATATCCAGAAATGGGATAACTGGATTCATTCCATTTTAGTGCTGAAAGAAATTTGCTGCTTAAAATTCATCATCCATTTTTGTTAAAGGAATTTCTTTTCTCCAGCTAATACTTCCATCTCTCTTCCTTTCTTTCAGAAATCTTCAGTCCAGCCCTGGAATGGCTGTCTTTTTTTTTTTTTTAATTTATTCAGTTGTTTAATGAAGCTTCAAAAGATTTAATTTCTGGAGCCATCAAGTCACTCCCCTTTCAGATCTGTTTGGTTTGACTCTAATAGAGCCTGTCTTTGTGTGGCGAGTCTTTCAGAAAGAGTTAATTTGCAATCTCAACAGAGGCTAATTCTCAGGAGAGAATCTAAACCAGCAAGTATCCTCCAGGTGGAGAAGCAGCCCCAGGCCAGGCCACTGGTGAGGGATTTAACTACTTGTGTGCCGCTTCTACACAGTAGGGTGGGATAATCCATTACCCCCCAACAGTGGCAGTTTTAAGATAGAGACAAAACACTATTCTCCTTTCTATCTCCTTGACTTTGGCAGTTAGAAAATGTGCTGTCCTGTGATTTTGTTTAGCTGTTATTTTTTAAAATATATTTTTAAAAAGGTGAGAGGGCAGAAACCTCAGGGACTGCTCCTTTTGATATGATTCTGTTTTCAATGTATTTAGCCTAATAGAAACTATTTTCTCCCTATGATGAATTTTTTTAGATGAGATTTAATTTTTTTAATTAGATCCAGGTAATTTTCTGGGTAGTCACTCAACATCAGTATTAAGCATAAATATTAAGAATTCTCTTGCCTGTGATGTGTGAAAAACACATTTTGGAAAGAACAAGGAATGCTTTTGGTTTCAATCTTACATGTTTTATTATAAGTTTAGCATCTAACTTTACTGTCAAATGCTTTTCTTCATCTTATAAGGAAGCTAGTTATTCTGATATTGAACAATTTCAAAGAGAATATTTGATAAATGAAACAATGTAATAAGAAGGGATGGAAACCATAGGTCTAAGAGAGGGAGTAACTATCAGAATAAAGGCAAAGAAAATAAGTAAATGAGCACCTCCCTTTACAAGATTAACCTGGAGCTGATTTCTAGACCTGTGACCCTTAACCCCAGGGTTTCAGGTGAAAGTTTTTTCTTGAGATAAACCTCTTCTGAGAGGGAACTTTTTCAAATTTATTCATCAATCTCTTTCAGAGCCTTTGCAGAAAAGATTTTCTCTGCCCTGGTTTGTGTCATATTTACATCCCATTTGGAAGTGAAGCAATTACATTGCCAAAACCTTTCATTAAACATCTGCCATTTTTAAAAATGAGCTTTGATCTGTAACCCTTGGACTGAACATTCTAGTCATTCATCTTCCAGAATTTCAAGTCCAGGATTTGGTTGTGGTTTGATTTTTACTTCTTTGAGACACAGCTTGAATGCCTCCATTTGATTTTGTGCTTTCAACACATTTTTGGGATCTGGTGATTTGGAAAGGCCTGTACCATATGGTCTTGATAAGGTGATAGATTTTCACATTCTGGGAATTGGCAGGAAAGGGTAGAAACAGAATCAGATGTGGGAAGGGAAAATGAAGAGTGGGTCTAACTCATTTCAAGAACTATTTTCTGGGACTATAATTCCCATAAAATCAATTTTTAGAAGTTGTGTGTGTGTTGGGGGGGGGGGTCCCAGCCATAGGGAGATAATTCTTTTAAATTCTCTTAAAAGTAGATCTTTTCCTTTTAAAAGCAATGGTACTTATAGTACTTAACATTTTTTAGGTAGTCTTCAGAAATATCTCAGACTTGGAGCCAGAGAACAAAAAGTGTCCTCTGCACCTTTCTTGAAAAAGAGATTGTCCAGAAAGGTCTGGGCTGAGTGGCCAGCAGCAACTTAATAAAGCATGGCATGACACATTTTTATGTGGGCGCTGATGGTTTGGGGAGAAAGATGAGCGGCAACGACAGAATAAAATAAAGCCAGGTATATACACTAGTAAGGTGAAGTCCCAGCAGCAGTCTTGCAAAACAAACAAAATGAAGAATGTCTTACGTGATTCCTAGCGGTGGGAGAGTTGGGGGTGAAGGGAAGGTTTTCCTTGATTTTACAGAGACTTCAGATTTAGGAGGCCAGATATTTAATCCGGTCGTCTGTGCACGGTCGGGTTGGTGGGGGCTGTGCGCGGCGAATCGCTCTCGGTCTCTTTCTTCACTTGACTCGCGGGCTGTGATTCTCCGCGGCCCAACCCCGGCCTCGTGCCCATTTCTCGTGCCTGGACGAGCCGGGTGATTGCTGGGCACGGGGCGGGGGGCGGGGACTGGCGGAGGCGCGGGCGGCGCTGCAGCGCGCAGCGGGTTAAGGCGGCGGGGGCGGGGGCCGCGGCGGCGCGGGGAGGAGGGAGCGCGGCGGCTGCCGGGCTGCGAGCGCCCGCGTCCCCGGACCGCAGCGGGTTAAGCGCCGCCCGCGCCGAGAGGGCTGCACCCCGAGCCACCGCTCCGAGCTCGCTCGCATTCGGATCCGCTAGAGCAGGAAGATGGCGACAGACGGCGCGAGCTGCGAGCCCGACTTCTCCCGCGCCCCGGAGGACGCGGCGGGGGCCACGGCGGAGCCGGCGGTAACCGAGATCCCCGGGTGGGCGCGGGGAGAGTGTAGATGCTGCTGGGAGCCCTGGCTGGAACCGGTTCCCGCCTCCCGGCCGCTCCGCAATCCCGGGCTCCTCGAGGTGCTGCCTCCTTGGGGTGCCCCCGCCGGCGGAGGCCGGGTCCTGGGGTCGAGCCGGGCGCCCAGACTGGGAATCTCGCCTGTCCTTTCCGAGACCCGCTCCGGTGCACCCGGAGCTCGGGGTTCCTTTCGTGCGTTCGGCGCGACCTCTGCACGCACTGTCTCCCTTGCGGTGGGGTTTAGCCTGGGGCGAGAACTGGGCTGTTTCTGGCGAACTTGACACCCCCCCCCCTCATTGTTCGCCTCTTGCTGCGCTCGTGGTTGCGGGCGTGTGTCTCGGGGGTGCCTGACACCTCTCAGGGGACCCAGGAAAGAAGCAATGGGGAGGCGGGTCATCGCCGAGCAGGTGTGGGGATGCCCATTGTGTGTGCTCGTGTGCCTGCGGGCCCTTGGGAGAGGCTCGGTTCCCAGCTATGGGCGCTCTGCCACTGAGTGCCGGCGTTTTGGGGTTCTTAGTTGCCTGCTGCCCCGTCTCTTGGTGGTGGTGGTGTGTTGCCCTGGTTCTTTGCGAGAAGATGCAGGGGCGACGGGGAGATTCAACACTTAATATCAATACATTGTTTTCCATCTCTGGGGTCGAGAAGCCCAATGAGCTTCCATCCACCACTGGTCTACACTTTCACGCCCTGAATATCCCGGGCCACGAAGACTCACTAATGCTTTCCAGCCCCTGCCTTGGATGTCTAGCCCCACATTTCCTCGGTAGAAACGTTTACAGGGTTTGGGGAGCAGCTTCTCAGGAGCTGCAAGGAGCTGCAAAGAAAGGCAGCACTTGGAGCGCCCCCCACCCCTGGCGCAATCCCGCTGCTCTCTCGGTAGATCGTGCTGGGATGGAGCTAGCAGAGTGGACGCCTCTGATCGTCTCTTGACATGAGCCGAGTTTGTGCTGAGGAGCGGAGAACCGGGCCAGGTGTTAATGGTCAGCGCTGCTTAACTTCCTCTCTGGGGGTAGCGCTTTTGGAGAGGGAGAGGAGAGATGTGGAGGAAGCTACTTAAGTGTGAGATGAGCATGGGGAGGAAAAGAGGGAGACAGGAAAAACAGGCGCAGGGCTGCTGTTTTCCATTTGTGAAATTGGCAACTTTTGACACTTTCAGGAAAACTGACTTTTCTGTGCATGCAAAATGCGAACGATTTCAAATGGAATCTGCCCATTTGTGATGGTGGTGAATCTCTTTTTCTTTGAGGTACAATAAGGAAGCTGTTACGACCACAGCCTCTCCGTGAAGTTGAAATGATAGGGTACCTTTATTCCAAGGAGATGGAAATGGGGGTGAAGAAGGGGGTAAGAGGGAGAGTAGAAGATGGAGGGAGGGAGTGGGAGACAGAGGAGGGAAGAGCGAGAATGAGGTGGTTTTCTAGGAAGGTTGAATTTGCTTAATCTACTTAGAATGGGTTTCTTCTACCCTCAGTATTTTAATCACCTGACAATTAAACAAATAACCAACATCTGATTAAGTCTGGAGTTGATCTATAGTTTTATTTGTTTAGATGGATAACAAGGTCATTGTTCTTTTTGTTTACAATTTTTAGGGGTCTGGTTTTAACTACAGATAGGTGGTTGTGATCTTTTTACTCTGGTTAATGGGGATAGTCATGGAAAATCTGTGAAAGTGAAACTCCTTTGTTATGGCCATAGAACCCTTTGGGGATTCAGGAGTTGCAAAGAGGGATTTTTAACTTAATGGTATACTTATAAAAAAAACTTGATGTCTAATTAAATTTTTGGTCATAGCTTCTTATGCAGTAAACTGGGCATTTTATTTTACTTTTCATTTAAGTGATGGAGTGATTTTTAAAAGAAATTAGATTGTGGAGTTATACTTGCCCTGCTTTTTTGTCTTAATATAAATAAGTTTGCTTATTTAATAACTAAAAAAGTAAAGGCATTTTAATGCATTTTGGGCTCATGGCAACTCAGAACTTAGTTACTTTTTATTTTAATGATTTTGTTTTGTTTTAAGAGATTTACTTTATCTCAAATTAGTTTACATACTGTGCATTTTTATATGTACATTTGGCAGTATCATGAGCTAATAAAGACTCCAAAAGCAGCAGGCTATTTTTGAAAGTGAGTGTTTTCACTAAGTTTTGACTATTTAGATTGTTGCTTAGAAACAAGTTTAATTTATAGTTTTTCAGCTTAATATGATTTTCGTGGAGTGTTTTAAATTTAGTTTGTGATCTTTGTTCTTAACTGCTTAAGTCCTGAAAGCATCCCAAGTGTAAGGCTGGGTAACAGCTACATTATTCAACAGCATCATATTAATAGTCTTGCTGTGAACCATGCTGGATATCTGGGTTATTTTCAGCTTTTTGCCAAATGTGATGACTTTTATAGGCTATACTGCTATTTTTTAACTCTAAAAATAACTCCTAACTGATAAGGCAGTATCGAAAACAGAAATCTTCCAGGTTTTTATCAACATCAAAGAACTTAAGAGTGATGGAAAATGGAGATTTTTTTAGAGCATTTTTTGGGAAGCAGATGAACATTCTTGTCATTCTGGGCTTTTCTGGAGCAACTGGTACACAAAAAGTCGGTATAAAATGTGTTGTGGCGGTGAAATTAACAAGAAAAAACGGACAATGGTTTTGTAAAAATAAATGGACAACAGTTATTTTAAATAAGTTAACAGCTAGTACCTTGAAAGTCTGTTCCCAGGTGACAGTAATGAATGTAAATGGGGTGTAAACTTTCTTAACAAATTTGGCAAAGCTTTAAAAAAAAAAAAGTACAGGTACATGGCAGCTATAGACCATTGAAAGTTTCACAGCATAATTTTAAAGTAGCAAATAATCTAGCTTTAACACATTACAGAACACCTTCCAAGATGGAGGCATCATGAGTAACTTCTTTGCTGCCCCAAAGCAACACATTTCAGTGGTAGAAACTGACATACCCCAAGGAATCTATGCAGAGACAGTGGTGTCATGTGAGGCACAACTGCTTTGTATTAGGAATATGGAAGAAATTCCTTAGGGGCATGATCTGGAAACATTCCACAGCAGGATGGCATTGAAGCTGGACCGTGAGCTAGAAGGAGGACTTGGATAAGACTTGGATTGTGTGCAGTGTTACTGCTTCCTTGGATTCCTTGAGAGGTGGTCTGGGGCTTTCAAAGCTGAACATGGAGATTTCAGACTCAGTCTTAACCATGTGCTTCAGGAAAACAGCTTAGAGCTTGAGAAAATAGACTAAAATGTACCCCAATGATTAGAATATAACTGTTTTCAGTGTTTTGTTTTTTCTTAACTAATAATAGGCTGTATCTTTCTATTTGCACCTGTTTTTCAGACTTTATTATGGTTGGTGTCTTTGTTATTTTTATATTTCTCACAGGAATAATTTGGCTAGAGAAACACTTGTCCTCTCTAAGACTGAATCCATGCCTCAGCTAGATTGTCAGTTGGTTCTATCCTCTTGTGTTTCAAATAACTTTATGAGGTGAGAAGATGTTTCAGACTTAGTACTTAGCCATTTATGAGTATCTGCTCATATGGGCAGTGAGGTTTGCTGGGAGACAGAAGCCTCTTTCAAGAAGACCTGTGTGGGTTTTATTTGTAAAAGAAAGCAAAGGCTTCTTAGCCTAGTACCAACCATGTAGTATTTGACCAATATCTATTAAATGAGAGCATTCACAGAAGCTATATCATAATACTTTTTAAAAAATATTTTGAATTTTTTCTTATGTCATTGTTAACTTAGAGACAGTACTTAATTTCTTGCCAGGTGTAGTCCCATAGTTCTACCGCCTTCACACCTGTGATCCATCTTCCTCATTCCTTGTGCTCTTCCCTCCCCTTCCCCTGCTGTGTAACTCAGATCTATGGTCAGCTTATACGTTTTCTTTTTTCTTTTTCCTAACCTTTTTTCTATATTCTACATATAAGTGAAACCATCTGATATTTATCTTTTTCCTTCTGACTTGTTTCACTTAGCATAATCCCTTCCATCTCCATCCATGTTGCCACATGGCAGTTTATCTTTCTTGATTTCTGAGTAGTATTCCACTGTGTGTATATACCATGTCTTCTTGATCCATTCATCTGTTCTGGCGCTTTTATACTGTTCCCATATCTTAGCAATTGTAAATAGTGCTGCAAAAAACATAGGAGTGCAGCTTTCCTTTCAAACTTATGTTTTTGTGTCTTCGAGTAGGTTCCTAGGAATGGAATCACTGGATCATATAGTAGATCCATTTTTAGTGTTTTGAGGAACCTCCACACAGCTTTCCATAGTGGCTTGACCAGTTTGTATCATGATACTTAATGTTGATTGGCTACTTTAGAAACTGAGTGTTACCGTATTATAGTGAAGGTGATTGGTAATAATAGACATGGTAGATGTTACAGATCTTAAATCAGAAAGATGATCCTGAGTCTTTTTAATTTTCATAAACATGTTAATTTTTATCACTTGTATTTCATTTTATGTTTTTATTTTATTTACATATTGACATTATTTTTGTTTTTTATAATTTCATTTTCACATTTGATTTTCATTTTCACTTTATATACATGTTATATATATTCGTATATTCATTTTATATACTTCATTCCCAGTAAGGGCAGATTTAAAATTAAATGTTTAATTTCTAACACTGTTAGTTTTCCCTTTAGATTTTCTCTCTTCAAACGGTGATGGAGACTGAGAGTGTAGTGGTGGGATGGTAACTGCAACTCTTCAGCCTGGATTCTTCCAATAATAGTCAAGGTCATATAACCCGCTAGAATGGGGAGGGGATGGTTGAGAGGAGTCAAGAGAGAAATGCAGGGAAGTTTGGAAAATGGAAAGGGGAACAAAAGGAAAGATTAGGCAAGAAGGAGGGTAGGCAGTGCTTTGGAATAGTGTGCAAGCACCCAGAATGTGGAACGAGAATTAACTTTGAAGGTGCTTTGGAAGGATAGAGCAGCTCTGTCCCTTCAGTCCTCAGGTACTTTGCCAGCTAAGCACCTCTGAGTACTGTTTTAAAAGGAGCTTCATTTTAATGCACTTGATTTATGTTTGTCTCTATTGGAGTTCTTTGGAAGACTTACATAACATGCAAATGGGGAATTTGTCTTTGACTTGGTTAAGAAATGGAGAATGGCTACAAGAGAGATGATGATAATGATGGTTTTGATAGTAAAGGAGTTTTAAACTTTTAATCTGTTACACGTAACTTGTACAGAAACAATGATCCTTTTAATGTACACAATATGCTATTCATGTAGAAATACTGATTTTAGAAAAAAAAATTACTCGGAAAAAAATTGTTAGGGAACCATCAAATAGGTTGTGGCTCAGTTTTAAAAGTCATTATACAATAGTAAGTGCAGTGTAGCCAAGTTAATTGGGCTATGTGGATTGGGTACTTGTTTGTAAGTGATTTGGTTTTGACGTTTTTGGTTCCTTGAAAAGGCCACACAATTCCCAAGGTTTAAGTTCTTTCATAGAAGGGCTTTGTGACTGTTAAGAGTACCATGTAGCCATCTATGTCTCAGCCTCTTCATTTGGAAATCAGCATGCTGACATTTGCCACCTACAGATAATTGAGATGATGTTCCTTAATGCATTGTAAGCTTCTTAAAAGACAATTATTGGAGCTGGATGCCAGCTTGCATGTGGAGATGATCCATCTCCCGTGTAGGATAGATGAAACTTTGAAAAGCTGAGATAGGATGGAAATAGACATTTGTTTTATCTGAGATGTGTTTTGTTTTGTTTTTTTTTTTTCCAAACAGGAAATGGAGACTAAGAGGAGATATGAAAGGAGGAAAAAGTGAGACTGTAGAACTTAATTATCAGGGGCTGTCACCCCTGTCTGAGCTCCTTTTCTGCTTTTCATTCCATTTTTCTCATATTTAAAATTTGTTACATCAATTACCGGGTTTCCTTCCTGACATTCTGTTTACTGCTTGAGAACTTGTTTCACCTCTCTCTAATGCACGGAGTTGCTTGCCTTGCAAGAAAGACCCCAGGCAGTATGTCTGATGTGAGGTGTATGGCCATGGAGAGCTGACCTCAGGTTTTCGGATTGTTGCTTTAAAGGGTCACACCAAGTTATTCTAGTTTAGATTACTCTAAATGATTTTAGTCTGTCCTAAAACTGTATCTTAGGAAGACGGATATATCATTTGCAGATCACTAACATGTTTTGTGTTTTTGTACTGAATGAAATAGGCATTTTGTTCCAAAAGGTGGAGGTCTTGCATATTAGGTAAAATGATGTAAAAAGGCAATACTCTTACTGTCCTGATATGTCTAGTAGGGGTGAGAAAGTAGAGAGTTAATACAGATAAGCTTAATAAAAGGAGGAAATATACAAGACAGGGCATGACTGATTGCCTAATGAAGTAATGGAACAGACTTCAAGACTGAGTTGAGAGCAGCAGAGCTTTCTGGATCCTGGGACGACTTGGAAAAGTAGGATTTGAGCTATGTCCTGAAGAGTGATGGAATTCAAATAAGTTAAAGGAAAAAGAAGGATGGTCAAAAGATGCACAAACCTTGCCCTTTGTTGTAGAGAGAGGAGGAGGAATGATCTCAAAGCAAGATGTAATTTCAGAGATTTGAGATGTTTGAGAGCTGAAAACATAATTCTATTCATGAAAATCTTTATAACTGGCTAAATTCAGGTTTTCCTAATATGTTCTATGTACCTAGAAAGTTGGATTTATCATGCTAACTTCGAATTTGGATTTTCTCCCAGAAAGAAAAAGAAAAATATGGAATGGTATCACTTAGAGGAGGACTTTAAGAGAGCCAAACGAGAAATCAGAAGGAGAAAATAGCACACAAAACATAGCAAAAGCAAAAACTAGCAGGCAACCACAAATAAGACATTCTACAGGAGAGGGGGAGGAAGAGAGACCAAAATAGAGGAGAAAGAGCACAAGGGACTATGGTGATGGTTCACGGGTGACTTGGTGGTGGGAAACCTACGGGGGATACACGGTAATGTAAAGAATATAAATAAAATTATATATATACATATATATGTAATTGGATTTTCTCCTTGACATTTCAAACTAATTTTAATTGTTTTCCCCCTCTTTAGAGCCTTCTTGTTCACCCCCATAGCTTAACTCTTGCTTACATAGAAAGTTCTAAATGCATTATTAATTATTAGTGTGCACTATTAAACTGGAAGGAAAACACATTTCTGTAACTTCTGCGCAAAGAGGCAAAATCAATTTTCCCTCAAATATTTCTCAGTGGCTGCAGGGAATAACCAAAATTTCCTCAGTCCAGTAATCCAGTTACTCTGATGGTATGTGAAATGAGGACATTTGGGGACTGGAAGAGATTGCAGAAATCATTTTATACAAAATTCTCCTTGTCTGGAGATCCAAAGGGGGAGACCAACACCCTTGCAGTCCACCTGCTTTCTTACTTCCTCACCTCCCTTCCGTGTGGTAAGTTCATTGATCAAGTACAGCCATAACCCACTACATTTGCAACTGGTGTCTAGTCACTGCACTTGTATTGGTTACTAGGTTTTCTTTGGGGCTGTGATCCATCCACCATTGTGGTTCTTATCTCCTAAACACATTTTGGCAACCCAAAATGTGCCGACTCCATTAATTCTTGAAGGATATGGGTAAGGGCCTTCTGACTCTATTTAGCTGGTAATATACTGAATTCCCTACACCATCCTATATTGTAGATAATTTTTTTCTCAGGGATGAGAAGCTCGGTAGGGATGGAAACTTGGTTGGCCTGTATTCATTCTCGCAATTTAAGATGACTTAATTCAGCCAGACTCTATTTTGTTTTTTCCTCCCTCCCTCTCTGAGCCTGTATGAGAACATCCAGAAGACTGCCCTCCCCATGCATACCCCAGCTAATTGAGAACTGTTGAAAACTACTGTGTCAAACAGTTTGGGGTTGTGTCTCCTCTTTCCTGTATATGTTTATGTCCCTGAGAAGGTGTTTTCTCATGACCAGACTCTGGGTTAGTTTAAGATGCGTGTGCCAGGTGTTCAAAACTAGGTGTTAGAATGGCTTTTCCTGGAACACTTTTCCTGGCAAGTATCAAGCATAAAAGGCAGAGAAATGGCCTTTGGAGTTGAAATCCAGCAGTTTTTTTTCTTTTTTGATTCCCTTCCCATCGCTGAAAAATGAGATCTGAATTCTTCTTTGTTAATTTGGAAAAACAGGTGCAGTGATAAGGCTTAATATGTGAACATTTCTGCTGTGATTGATTTTGTGGGTGGGGATTTGTTTTCATGGATACACTGATAGAGATGCTAATATTTTCTGTTCTGCAGTGGCTTTGGAATCTATACTCTTATGTCTTCTTTTGAAAATGAGATTATCAAGTTAGCCTTTTAAAATATAAGACTTAACACAAAAATAAAGGACAGAAGGAAACTTGGAGGTATGGATTTGTATATGACTTAGGTGGTGGTGATGGTTTATCTCCAGATTCATATAGCATTTTGTATGTAAATCATACCTCAATAAAGTCGTTTTGAAAACACAGATTTAGAACAATATTGCTCCTCAACCAGCAAACTTTAATAATTACCTTTTCTGTATCGAAGTACTTTTGTACCATATGTGGGTCAGGACTGCATTTTTCTAAAAATACCAAAATCCTTTGAGTTTATTTGTAAGATACCTGGGATTTTTAGCCCTCTACCATGTTTTCAGAAACTTTCTTTGATCCTGTTTTGCCAGAATAGGGCATGAAAACATCAAGCATCAGAGAATGAAATTTGAAAATATAATATTTTTATTATTGAAGACTAGGAAGTAGTATTTTTATTGAGGAAAGCAGTAATGGGTGGTGTAGGGGAGAAAGAGGTGGCAGACAGACACTATATTTTTAAAATAATACACCCCGGCATACATTGTAAATTTTTTTTAACATTCTATATAACATAATTTATGGTTTAGCAAGAACCCTTGTACAGTGTTTGTTTTTTTTTATTTTAATGAATTTCCTCTTTTTATTGATGGTGCTCTATTAAAAGGCAGAAGTGTTGGTTACAAGTCACATCACATGTTGTGATGTTAATGATGATGGAACCAGGACAAGCTTTCCTGACTCAAACATGAATCAGAATCTTGGCAGTGTCTTACATAATGTATTAATTTTTAAAAGAGAGTGCTTTGCTTATGAAGCTTCAGGGAAACAAGGACAATAAAATATACAATTAATTAAAATCTTTAGAACAACCAGCAGTAACATTAATAAAACATTACCCTCTAAAGCACATAAGAATCACAGCTTACTCTCCTACCTCAGTGGGAAAAACCAGGATAAAAGAGTCTGTCTTTCATCATCACCAATAAATGGGATTTGTTGGACTTGGGTTGGTAGATTTTCAAAGAAATAGGCTCCTAGCCAATAGCCCACTCCTCCCTCCATAAAGCATCTGGGTGCGCTCAGCTTTAATAATAACATCATCTGCCTTTAGTTAGCATTTACTTCACTTACGTGTTCTTGTTTAATCCTCACATGAACATGAACGTTGTGGAAGAGATGTTAGAATTTGTTACGGAGATGAGAAAACAGGTGATTTTCCTGGTATAGTCCTTGACTGGCACTGGCAGCAGGAGCTTGTTAGAAAGGCAGATTTGCTACCTCCTCCCCCAGCTATGCATCAGAAACCCCAGGGGTGGACACCAGCAGTCTGTCTTAACAAGGTCTGCAGGCGATTCTTGTGTATGGCAGTATTTGAGATCAACGGGGTCATAAGATTTATGTGACACCACTGTGTAGTGAAAGCAGAATCTGAACCCTAGCACAGTTGACCCTTACTTAAATAGCTAGGAGTGAAGGGCTTCAGCCCTGTGAAGTCCAAAATCTGACTGTTTTGTATTGGTTGGTTGAATCTGTGAGTGTGGACTGAGTATCGAAAATAATCCAGGTATAAGTAGACCTGTGAAGTTCAAACCCGTGTTGTTTAAGGGTTAATTATATATCAGATTTTATTATTCACAGGAAACATCTCTAAGTTAACCTTCTAAACAAGGGCCTTTAGGATTATTAAAGGTTTTTCTTTTGGCTTCCTGGATCCAATTTTCAACATGGGGAGGGCAGTTCCCCACACATACAACAAGCAATTCTCTGGACAACAGCTCCATAATTCCCACAGTTCAGTTCAGTTCTGGTACTCGTCTACCCCTTGTCAGATGGTGTGCAAATATCTTCTCCCATTCAGTAGGTGGCCTTTTCATTTTGATGCAAGTTTCTTTCACTGCACAGAAGCTTTTTAGTTTGGGTTTGATATAGACCCATTTGTTTATTTTTGCTTTTTGCTTCTTTTGACAGTGGAGTTGAGTATCCCAAACACATTTCTAAGGCTGACACCTAGAAGCATATGTGTAGATTGGTCAGGCCTTACGCCACTGGCCTCTATGGCTATCACCTGCAGCCTTTAGTGCAGGAGGCACTTGGGAGCGTGGGTCCGGGACACGCGTGCCTGATTGTGGGCACCTGGAGTATGTTGTGCGCATGCGCAAGTGAGCATACCTGGGTCTAGAGGCTGAGGCTATCAGGGCGACATCACATAAGGAAAGGCTACAGCTGAACGACTGCCAGAAGAAGAGTGACTACAGAGAGGCAGGACCACAAGACAATGCCAGAGAGAGCCCAAGGAGAAAAGCATGCAGATTCGCTGGGGGCTTGGAGGCCTGCTAGCCTTATGGCCCCCTGGCCTCCCTGCCTTGCCAGCCTGTGGGCTTGCTCCACAATTGGTGCAGAAAGAGCCTTAAAGCCTGAAAAAAAGCCAAAAGCATAATCCATATGCTCGATTTGATAAAGAACCTGCCCTGTGCTTGCTGGTACTACAATATGACCTGATTTTTCTTTATATTTTATGGTTTCAGGTCTTGCATCCAAGTTCTTAATCTTTTGAATTAGTTTTTGTGTATAGTGTTAGATAATGGTCTAGTATCATTCTTTTGCATGTAATTGCCTGTATTTTTTTCCCCTTCAGCACCATTTATTTATTGAAGACTTTCCTTACTCCATTGTGAGCTCTTGTTTACTTTTATCATAAATTAGTTGTCCATATGTGTGTGGTTTTATTTCTGGGTTCTTGGTTCTGTTCCATTATCTGCAACTCTATCTTGGATCCAATATCAAACTGTTTCAATTGCTACTGTTTTGTAGGACAGTGAAGTGTGAAGTTGGGGAGTGTGATACCTCCACTTTTTTTTTCGTTAGTGTTTTTGTTATTTGGGGTTTTTTTTTGTATTTTCCAAAATTTTTGTGATTTGTTTTTTTTGTACTATTCCTGTGAAGAATTTGCTGGGATTTTTATAGGGATTACATTGAGTCTGTATATTGCTTAAATTAATACAGCCATTTTCATGATGTTAACTGTTCTAACCCAGAAACACAGAATAAATACCTTTGCATCTTTCTGCCTTCTGCTTTATTTTTTTTTTAAGATTTATTTATTTATGCATACAAGAGCTGGGGTGCAGGCCAGAGGTGGGGGGAGTTGAGAGGATTCACCAGAGACAGAGTGGGGAGCAGAACAGGCGGATCTACTGAAAATACATTGCTAAGGGGAGCAGCAGGTGAGACAGCAGAGGTCTGCTGCCCCATGTGGGTTAGCTCCCTGGCCAGGGATCAAACTTATGCTGCAGTGGCTGCAGATAACTTCGTAGTGCTGAGACTTAACCCCTAGCTCCACCAGGGAGTCCCCATGATTGTATTCTTCCTATTTCCTGATTGTGTGGTCTGTACTTGTTGTCCTACAGTTGAGAGATACACATCTCTGAGTTGTGGTTTTCTCAGCTAAGAAATAGAGATGATGCTGCCTTGCATATTAGATTAGGGTTCTTGAGAATACTTTGGAAACCTTTGGGTGCAATGCATATAGGCAGTCATGCTCTGGAGTGTCCTGAAGAATGACTTCAGAGGGTGGGTGTTAGATATTTGAGGATGAATGTGTATTCTGTTCCCTCTGGTGATGACTGGCTCCATCATATGAGTCTCTCCACAGACAAAGCGGCAGTGTGGTTGTGAGGGAGCTCAGGCTGTGGACTCTTCCAGGCCCATTTGTGAACCATGGACTTTTCAACTTTATCAGTAGGATGAACATAAGATGACCTTTTTGTAAAAGTTATTTTTAGGGAAAAGGGTAGCGTGAGAGACCAAAAATTGTGAGTCATATATGTCAACTGGATGCAGTCACCAGGAAGGCAATGCAGAGGAGAAGCCGGGGGAGGGCAGCTGGAAGAGTGATGGGTGGGGATGAAGATCCCCAGGACCCTGGTGCCAATGCATTGGTGTAGCTGGGTCCATGGAAGGCTCACATATTCCTGTCTCAGCTTCCACCAAGCCTACCCTGTATGTAAAAATACCAAGTAGCTGTAGCATGCATATAAAACCATTTGATAACCTTATAGTAGGGTTCCAAACTTAAATGTGGCCATAGGCCAGATTACTAAATATGGGTGGGTGGAGTGGAGGTCAGGTCTCTTAAAAGTTCACATGCCTATGCTATGTTCGGGGGAGGAGTGGAGGGGAGAGAGGGAGAGAGGGAGAGAGGTGGGTGGGAGAGAGGTGGGTGGGTGCGTGGGTGAGAGGTGGGTGGGTGCGTGCGTGAGAGGTGGGTGGGTGCGTGGGTGAGAGAGAGGTGGGTGGGTTGGTGGGTGAGTGTGTGGGAGAGTGAGAGAGGAATGTGTGCATGTGTATGTGCAGGGAAGGGCGGGGGGTGAATAGAGAATATACTCCAGAGGGGCAGCTGCAACTTGTTACCTGTGGGAGTGCCCTATGAATCTGGAGTTACCATTCATCTGAATTTTGTAGAGAATTTGGGGATCTGGCTCTTTTTGTGATATAATCAGATTTTTAATGCTGACCGAATTAAAAAAACAAACAAACAAAACCCTGTGGCCCAAGTCGCACACATCTGTGAGCCAGATTTGGCTATAGACTGCCAGCTGGTGGCCCCTGCTGCAGGGTGTTCTATAAACATGACCTGTTGTTATTGGATGTCCTGGAATTTATAACAACTTCCCTAGAGCCTTTCTGTTGGGGCCCTTCTAGGAAGACATTCCTGCTTTCCTGACATTTCTGCTTTCCTCACACCTTCTTTCCAGTATATACCCAGCCTGTTTTGATACAAACTCCAGGGACTTTATGATTTGTGTTGTGTAGTTTGAAGTGATTCTTTATATCCAGGTGTGCAGGCAACTGTGAGAAAGATTTGGGAGATTGGTATTCATGGTTTTTACCCTCCTAGAAGATCAGGGCATGGATTGATTGCTGCTGGAGAGGGCCCCCTTGCCCCTTGGATTTGTGGAACCACTGGAATAAAGATGATCTATTGCATGCTTTTTAGGTATGTGTATTGTTTCTAGGAATAGTTTTTTTTTTTTCATTGTTCTTTAAAAATTTGTATTACAGAAAAAAGAGTTTGATGTGGACACCCTCAGTAAATCGGAGCTTCGGATGCTCCTCAGTGTGATGGAAGGGGAGCTGGAAGCCAGAGATCTCGTCATTGAAGCCCTACGGGTAAGAACCTTTTAGTCCCAGTGTGGGGTCATTTTCTTTTTTCAGGTGGGTAATGTCAGAGCTTCTTTTTCTTAATTTTTGAGTCACAGAGGTTTTAATGTGTCCTTCTCAGATACCAACCGAGAACATTTATAAATCCAAACAAACTCTAAAGTTGGATGGTTATTGAAATAATGGAAACAGAGTAAACTGTTCAGTGTGGGGAACTCGAAAATTGAGCTGTAATTGTTCTGAAATCCTTTTATGTTTATCTGGGTGAGGGCAATTTTTCAGAAAATTGGTAATTTGGTATCCTACATGGACTTGAGAGCAGTGATGAAAAATTGACTCATTTATAAAAAGATATTGCTGTTAATAGAGCTTTTTCCTTCCTATTTAAATTTTAAAAGATATCTTCCTTTTCAGAAACCCATGAGTTAAAAACTGAATGCCACATATATGTGCATATATGTTCTCAAATAGTTTTATTATTTTTCATCTGATTTTACAGTGATTTTGAAATTAATTTTGTAAGAATTACCTTCCAATGTATTACTTAAAGTTGTCTTCTTTAAAAAAATATAATGTCACTGAACTTTCTTAATGCAAAATTTTCAAATTGGTTGTTCCCAGTCTTGCACTTGTTGTGGTTTGTGAGCCAAACTTAAGTTTTTTTTCCTCTTTTATATTTAAAATTCTGCATTTAATGAAGTGTTTCCTGACTCTTGGTTTTGGTCAAAGGGATCTACTTGTTATATAGGAAGTACTTAAAATTATCTTGCACTCGTAGGGAGCATTTCCTCAAACCTTGTCATAAGGACTTTATGTTAATATATGAAAATCTGTGGGGTGTCAAAAAGTTGTGTCCCCAATTGGACACATGGGTGAATGGTCAGTCATAGTAGAGAAGGTGGCCAGGCTGAAATCCATTTGTGCAGGAAAGGGTAAAGTTCCAGAAATAATGACTTCAGTAATTTTTTACCAACTGGAGGTTGCTAAAGTGGAGATAGTGATTATTCCATCAATTTGATGGGAGAAAATGGTAGCCTCCAAAGAAATGGGAGTGTGGTTCTGCCATCTGCAAACCAGTGTTGAATTGAAGGTGTTGTTTCGATTGACAAGCTTCCCTAAGCAGGCATTTGGCCAGTTTGCTTATAAGAGGTGTTCATCCTGTTCCTCATTTAGACCATTTGTATTGCTTGTCAGTGTATATTTTCATGAAAGAAGTTGGTGAGAGAAAGGCTAAGGCAATGAATCCCCAACATGTGTGACCCTCAGCCCAAGCAAAATGCAAGTGCATAGTCTCTTGAGACCAAATAGATGTGTGGGCTCTAATTCTACCTTAGGTATTTTTCTGTTAATCTGTAAAGGCATCACGGTGACAGTTTCTATTGTTCACACACATTTGAGCTTTTAACAGTCTTTTTGTAAAAGATACCACTTTAACAATCATGTATTTCTCTTTTTAACTCAATCGCAATATTTTTAAACATAAGAGTAGAGGGTAAAGATTTGCTAATAATCAGGACTTGTTAAACTAATGTTTTTCATAAAATCAAGGAATATTGGAATTACAAAAAGCTTAACATGACATTCTAAGTCAGTGGCCTGCATCCTGGTTAGATGTAGCATTTCATTTTTTGGAATATTTTATTACTCTTTTACTATCCTACAGTGTAATTCATGGATCAGTGCATGTTTAACTAGATGATGTTAAAAATAACCAATACCTTGCCTTAGTTGTGATATAAAGATAAGAGGAAAGTAACTGAGAACAAAATACTATGCATTTCAATATGTAAATGCTCAGATGTGTCTATAATGGGAGACATGTAAAAGTAGGTAGCTATTTGCACCTACTCCTAGTATCCTCAAGGATGCCATTGTTACCGAAAAATCCTGTTTACAGCATTGACTCAGATACAGGAAGGGATTTACTGCAGCTGAGGTGATTTTTCTGAAATGGTGAAATGATTGTCTGTGAAGTTCCAAACAAACGTACACATTTATAGGAGAGGTGAATCCCTGAAAAATTCATTGTGTGTTAAAACTGAATGCTTATATGTTAAAAGGAGTTGCCCTCTCAGCTCGGTTACTCCTATTGAAGGTTCTAAGGAAAGGAATGAATGGAGGGACATTTGTAATTTAGAGACTTGGGGCAGCTCCTCCGTGTGTGGCAGAGTCTTAGCCCTATCTCCAAGTACCAGTCATTGGGAGAACTGAAAATGCTCTGCCTGTTTCCAAAAAACACTTCCTAGGGGACTGTCCCTGCTGAGCACCACTAGCTGAGAGCAGTCTCCCTTGTTTATAAATTAAAATCAAGCAAAAAGGAAGCCCAGATTGTGACTTATCTCAGGCTCATGGCATGCACGAACTTGGTTCTCCGAGCTTTTTGTCATTTTTAAAAACTGAGCGTTGTGATCAATTGATTTTAGATGATTGTTTTGAAGAGTAAGTTTTCATGCCATGTACCTGCCATAGTTGTCATAGACTCACTACAGTGATTTACTGATTAACTAACTCTTGGGGACATTCACTGGACTAGTGGAACTAGTGAAATATTTGCCTGGTCCCAGATGGGTCATTTAGTTGCCTTTTCCTTTAATAGGAGAATTTAATTAGTGACTGGTTCATGCCCCATGAAATTTTGAAGAGGGAGGATTGAAACATTTTATTTCAAAATCTACTCTAGTAATCAGTATGTTTCTGTTCATTTGGAACAGAAGCACATTTTTCTTTTTTAAGGGACAGAAGTATGTGTTGTAAAAGTCAAAAATATTTTCTGAATATAGTAATTATTTTAAAACATAATATTTAATTGATTTCTTCAGATGTAAAGATACCTACTTTATACCCTGAACTTTGTTAAAATTTAGAAATGATTCTGTTCTGTGACAATCAAATTCTTTAGAATTTTAGAAACTTTAAAAAGATATTTCAGGGCCTCCCTGGTAGTCTAGAGGTTAAGTCTCACCACTATCACCTCTGTGACCTGAGTTCAATCCCCAATCCCTGGCTAGGGAGCTAACTTACCTATGATGCAGTAGAGTATTTCAGTAGATCCTCCTGTTCTGCTCCCCACTATGTCCCTTGTGAATCCTCTAAACCCCTGCACTTCTGGCCTACACCCCACTTCTACACAAAAAGGAAAAACAAACATTAAAAAAATCATAAAATATATTTCAAACCATGCTGTTTTACTTTTTATATCATGCTCTCCTGAGCTTTTGATTTTTATCATGAAAAATGACATAGGCCATTGAATTAAAGGCAATAGATATTTTAGAATAATCAAAATATGATTTTTGGAAAAGGATGTTAGGAAATTATATTATAAATCATGGTGCTTTCACTACTTTCATTTGTCTTACGGTAAAAATATTTCCCAACGTAAATGGTGCATGGCTTTATAATAGATGTAATGTTTAAGACACAAATTTTTATTGGGGAAAATTATGTTTTAAGGAGATGGAAAATCTGAATTGGCTATAGCTGCCTAACTAAAATATATTTAATTGGATTGCATAAGAAATATTCTTGATGATTCTCATTTGTAGAAAGTAGGTCACAAATGTGGCATGCATGGACTTGGTGTATTTGGAGATTTTTAAAGCTTTTTATCTTTAAAAAAAAATGAAAGTTGTTTAATAAATAACTTATACTGTTTATATACATGTAAATCTATATTGAATATATATCAAATGAAGTCTAGAGGAAAATATTTTGAAGTTTAATAGAGAATGCTCGGAAAGAAGCAGCTTTATTTTCTGAAAATCAAGATGGGTACAGAGCCTTTTGAATTGAACTGAATTGAATGTCCAAAAATTGAATATACAGCTTACCCAGGTAACGTTGATTCAATGCTAACTGCTTAGTTGCTGGAATCTTCTGGTCTTCACTGTCTTTTCCTTCTTGCTACTAGTCTTTTTTAAAAAGCAGTATCTTACTCAAAGGGAGACAAAAGTGAGGAAATACTGTAAAGATAAATTTCTGAGAGTCGAAATGATGTATTTTAGCTACATTTAAAGGATTTAGCCTTCTGTTCTTAATATAAGTTTACACAAATGTCACAGAAACAATGAATTTCTTGAGCAGTTAACTTCAGATTTCTTCTATGCCTTCTTTTGTCCTATTTGATTAGACACATGAGAATCATTGGCATTGTAGATGTGGTATTTCTTCCTGTAGTCACTGTAGAACGGCTATATAATCTAGGCATTTATACCACTTGTATGGGGAGGGGTTAATTAAATTATTGAATTGCCTTGCACAAACGACTAACAAGGAGGCCCAAAGTATAATAGATTAAATAAGTTTATTTTTCACATGCTGTTCTGGAGGAAGTGATCTGTTGGAGTGGCAGCTCTCTGCCAGCAGTTACCTCCATTTTCAGGGTTGAGACTGAGTTAGTGCCACCGCACATCCTACCCTGTGAAAAGAGGGTAAAAGACCACAGGAAGGGCAAGCCGGGCAGTACACATGCTTCGTGGACACACTGGGAAAGGGAGCTGGCGCGTTCCCTACTATCCTCTAGAGGCAGTGAGGACACCGAACAACCGCATGGAGTCCCTTGTTTTGAATTTACATTAACTTATATGATGTCTGGGAGTGTGGAACAAGACAACCGATCCTTCTTCTCCTGCCCTCTGTAAATATTGAGTGCTACTGTGTACCAGGCACAAAAGTTGATAGTTGGAAGTGCATGTAAGTGGAGGCTTATCACTAGACCAAAATTGTTTCCATTTAGAAAATTGTATATCTTGATTTTTATAGATTTAGAAATTGTTCTGAGTAGTGTCATTTGGGCCTATGATTTTACTTTTCTCAGACTGAATCAGTATGTTCAGATTTTGCCTAGAGGAATCTTCCTTTCTGAAAGCCTGACTGGTTCATTGGGTTTGAAACTCATTTTAAAACATGTTTTTAATGGTTTTGCTTACTTAAAGCAGGTTTTCTCAACCTCGGCACTAATGGTGTTTGGGATCAGATATTTGTTATTGTGTTATTCACTGCAGGATCTTAGCTGCATCCCTGACCTCTGACTACTCAAAGGATGCCAATAGCCCCCCTCTCCTTGTGATCTCCAAAAAGATCTCCCTATGGGGTGCACATAGCCCCTACTTGAGAAAGTAATGCTGGTCAAGGAAATGCCATGCTTAAAACTGTATTTGCTAAAATAAATGTGAGGATGTTAATGATTCAAGTACATTTCCTTATGCCAATGATCTTATGAAATATTTTCCCTCAAGCTAAAAAGTAATCCAAAAATGCCCACTTAACAAATTTCATGATTCTTTCAAAACACATCACTTTTTTTTTTTTATTGTATTATGGTTTCTTAGGCAAAGTTGAATGCTTTATTTTATAAATTAAAAAATGCCTCTGTGGTTATATGGCTCAGTGCTGGAGTCTTTACATAGAACAAAGACATTCTATTAAAATAAAATAAAAGCATTATTATTAAATACCATTTTGCTTCCACTCTGGTTCTGTAAGCAGCTACTGATATACACCAGAGTACTGTGAGAGTTTTCCTTGGAAGGCATGTCTGCTGGATAATGATAAAAGAATAACATTCTGGTTTCAGCTAAGTAAGACATGCTGCCTTTTATATTTCAGAATTCTCCTATGATTACAGGCAGTTGACCAAAACGTACCCTTTTTTGTGCTGCTAATTTTAATTAATGAATTAATTTGCTGAACAGAGCTGAATTGGTGAAAACATAAATTGTTTCCTTCCCTGTCTGCTGAGATAAAGACTTTGTTCCATGTCTAGAGAAAGGAAGAGGACAGTTGACCAGATGTGATGTTTCTGCAAGCAAATCAGTTTTTGTGAAATACAAAGAACTGATGATTTTTAAATAGCATTATATTTTGTTCAGTAGGACAAACACAGGAAATACCAGTATTGTGTCTTCCGAGAAATTTTATTTTCCCTAAAGAACATTTACTATTAGTGAAGAAAAGAAAATAGAACGCCAGGCAAAATAATGCCTTTCTATGTATCAGGAAATGAAGGTGAAAATGCCATGAAAGCAAGTGTTTTTCCATTTCCAACTCATTTAATAAGCAATAAAGTCACTTGAGCAATATTTTATTCCTGAATATTATTAATAAATGATCAGGATGTCTGTGAGGGAGAAAGCTTTTCCAGCTCAATGATGCACCATTTGATCCATACTGTGTGCAGGTTAGATTCAGGGTTATAGATGGGATGAAACCAGGAATATATTTTTGTGCACTTTGATTATTATAATTTGGGGGACTGTCAGTTCAAGTAACAGTTCCTTGTGTTCTGAAGATATGGGGTGTTCCTTTGTGGCATTCTGATAACCATTTAGCCAACTCATCTTAGCACTCAGTAGCTCAGCTACAAGTCATGGATTCTTGTGGGATTTTCCTTTGTCACGTTTGTGATTAATTCTGAATCTTGATTAGAAGAGGAAACAAGGCTCTAAAGCAGTGCTCTCGAAATTTTGCCATTTCTTTGTTGCTAGTCATTTTGGAAGGAAAAGTGGACGTTTCTGCTTTTACCTAAGTCCATTGTAAGTAGTTGAACAAATGAAGTAAGAAAGGAAGTCTATATCCCATATTTGAAAAGGTACTTAAACATGGTACTTAAACATGGTAAAGGGATACATGCAGCCATTTATTTGGGTCAGGATTGGGTCAGGAATGGCTTCTATGTGACACTGAGAACCCAGCTAGAAATGTACAGGCAAAGGGAGAAACAGATGCAAAGGCCCTGGAAGAGGAAGGAAGTTGGCAACTTAGAGGAAGTGCAAGAAGTCAGAGAGCAAGAGAGAGAATGGCACAGATTGGGTGGAACATGAGGCTGGGGCCAGACCATGCTAGAGATGAAGGCCTGGTAAGGTTGGATTTCTCCTTCCCCAGGTGGGTAGGCCTTGCAGTGTTGAAGCTTGAGATGCCTGTGACTTGATTTGCATTTTTTATAGTATCATTCTAATAGCACAATTATATGCATTGTATTTTTTGCATTAAACACTTAAATGTATTTAATGCAAATTTTTAGAATCTACTGCCTTTTTTAGGGGAAGAAATTAGAATACCCTAGCTACTAGGCAGACAAAAATTTGCCAGAGAGCCAGAGTAGAAGACTCGTGTTTGTCTAGGAAAGTGAATCTCTCATATAATCGTAATTAATTGCCCTTAGAAAAGGCATGAAAAAACAGGCTTCCTCATTATTTTTCTTAGTAATGAAGTGTTTTTCTTCAGAATGCTAAGATAAGCTTATTATGGTTTTTAGTTAACATGTACATCTAAAATAAGATTAAGATGATTTCTCTATTAGACATTTCTTAAGGCAAAATTCTAACTTCAGTTTCACTTTTTCCAATTCAGTTCACCTCAGTTCCATTTAGATTTTTAAATTAAATGAATTTCATTGCCAAAAGCCTGTTTCTTCCAAAAATTAAGATTACTATATATTTCTAAAGCATATGTTATAAAATCAAATTCCTATTAAAATTTTCCACATAAAATAGCAGAACATAGCTTCACATCATCCTAAAAGTAACCCGGTGAGTTGTAAAATATATTTCAACAGTGTCTGAATTTATTCTGCCAAAATATATAATGTTGGTCTGTATTATTAAGTGGACCATGGCAGGGCTTATGTTCACCTACTTAGCCCCTACAATAATAAAAGGCCTGCACTGACTAGCCCTGCACTTGCCAACAGCCCTGAATCCTTCTCATGAAATTTTTCTGTGGAAAACAGACCGTGGTCAAGGCCTCTCAGAGTTCCAACACCTTAGCTATATCAGGGTGGAGTTGTGTCTCCTACAGGCATTAGGTTTTAATGGTTAAAATATTGCAGATAGTAAGGAAACCCCTGGGAAGCACTTAGCTGATCCATAAAGTCTGTCAAATGTGTTTTTGTATATTCAAGTCTGGGCAGTAATTTTTTAAAAAAATGTATATAGTATTTATTATTTATTTTTTATTTTTATTTATATTTTATTATTTTTTATTTATATTTATTATATTTTATTATTATTTAAATATAATGTATGTATTTTATTATTTTATTTATTATTTATTATTTTGTATTCCCTTTGGGTAACCCACCACCAATTCACCTGTGATCCATCTCCATGGTCCTTTGTGCCCTTACCCTCCCTCCCACCCACCCCCCGCCCCCCTCTCCTCACCTGTTGAGTGTCTCTTTCCTATTTGATTTCCTTACAGTCCTGTTATAAGTGAAACCATTCGATATTTTTCTCTTTCTTTCTGTCTTGTTTCACTGAGTATGATCCCCTCTAATTCCATCCATGTCACTGCAAATTGCATGTGTTTATCTGCTTTGGCAGTAATTTTTATGCTGAGACTAGCCCCTCTGCCACATTAAGGGGAAAGGGCCATGTATGTGCTGATGTCTGGACTCTGCAACCTTTAAGTCTCTAGATAAATGGGCATGGGTGGATGCCTTAATGCCTCATCTCTCTGACTTTAATGTACAGTCATAGACTTGTTTGCATGGTAAGGTAAACAAGGTAATAGGCTACAGCACTCAGGGTCTGGCACATAGTAGGTGCTCGAGTAAATATTTGCATTTGAATTTAAATTTGTCTTGGTAGAAAGATTTCCCCTTGAACCTCTCCTTCTCAAATTTTGAAAACTGCAAGACAGATCTTGGTCATCTGCTTTCTGACTCATTAAGTAGGCGTTGCCTCTTGCTCCTCAGGGTAGAATCAAGTATTTAAGTCAGAAGTGCCAGTTGGAAACTAAAGCTAATTTACTCTATTAATTTATCCTCACGGTAAGCATAAGGCAGGTGGGAAAATAAGCAGTGACACGAAGTCAGTTCAGATGATCTTGGGCCGGGCAGGGCTGGTGGCACTATCGTCTCCGTGGCTTGCCTGGTGCTGAGTACCCAGTTGTGAAAGTGACTTGGAGAGAAAAAGAAGTGACTCAGCAGGTGCTGTCCAGACAACAGTGTTTTCTGAAATAAAACCACTCCTCCTCCCTGAAAGAGGACTTAGAAATTTGGGAAACGTTTCAAGTGTCTTGGGTATGGTACAACATGTACAGTTAATTATTTTAAAGTGACCTTGTAAGTGTGTAGAAATGGCATGATAAAGACTACATCTATGAATTATTATAAACATTTGCTTGCACCAATCTTTACCCCATGTCTCCATGTTTAGGTGGTATAGTCTTTATTACATTAAAGTCTGCATTTTGCTGACATTATTTTTTTTATTTTTGCATACAAGCTGGGGTGCAGGCCAGCGGTGTGGGATAGTAAGAGTGTTCACCAGAGACAGAGCGGGGAGCAGACAGGCAGATCGACCGAAATACACTGCTGAGGGGAGCATCGGGCAAGGCAGGAGAGGTCTGCTGTGCCTTGTGGGATTCTCCCTGGCCGGGCGTCGAACTAGCACTGCAGATGCCGACAGCTCCACAGCGCTGCACTTAACCCATTGTGCCACCAAGGAGGCCCCTTGCTGACATTATTTTAAACTTTATATGAATAATTCTCTTTGCAGACACCTCTGTTTGTGAAGACACCTCTGAAAGTGAAGGACAGAGGGAGAGTTCAATCGTTTTAAACTAAGATAATTTCTTTCCTACAGCCTCCTTCCTCTACCCCATGACTGTGGTTTAAGCAGCAGGCAAACTGAAATAGAGGAGAGGGGCAATTGCTTCTATTTGACTCATGCTTTGCAGGCATCTGAGCTTTGCTGCTATTTCCAGTAGGCTGAAGTTTGAACAGGACATGGAGATGAAATAGGATTTAACATTGTTGAGTTTTTATTATGTACCGGGCACTTCACATGTGTTACCTCCTGTCACCACTATGAAGTCCCTTGAGATTATGATAGTACCCCACTTTAGGAATGAAGAAGCAAACTCAGAATAAATAAGCCATTTTCTCTTTGACCCCTAACCTTTTCTTCTCACCATACCTCGACTGCAAGCTCAATGTTAGTGAAACTAAGAATTTTCCTAGAGCTAGAAGTTGTCACTCATGGATTGTGTATTTTATTTTAAATGCTGTGAATTCCTGGAACATTTCCCACACACCTGTAATCAATTGCTAATATCACAAGCTGCACAGAAGTGGAAATTACACAGAAATTATTTGTTAGACAGTCTTCTATCTTAAATCATTCGTATTTACTCTCCCAGTTGTCTTCAGGCAATTATAAACAGAAGTATCTCCTTCAGAACTTGAGATCATATTGAATGGCAATTATGATAATGTAGAAAAGCATCATTGGTTTCTTAATGGTTTTTTCCTCTCACTAATTATATACCAAGTACAGAAAAGTTTGTACTTTTCTGTAATTACGATAGTCTCATCTTCTTGACGAGAACATGCTGGAACATGTATGGATGTTCCAAGCTTACCCTAAGGATACAATAAGGAACTACTGTTTCTGTCCTGATCAACTTCCCATATTTCAGTCATTATTAAGTCTTTTGTGGCTGCATTTCATTTTTTTGTTTTTGATGAACTTGCTTTTCTCTCTTAATTTGCATCTAAGAAAATGGCAGGTGGTAAACTAAGTAAATAAATAGAAATCTAGTTTATTTCCATGAAAGGCTATTTTATTGATTTCCTTGACTCCTTTATTCATTGATGTTTTTCTCCAATCAATAAACATTGCAGGGAATTCGTGAGGGTGGATTATGTAGACAAGGTAATGATGATTTCATTATCAATACTGTTCAAAATTCTTAATAATATATTAAAATACAGATGTATTATTGAACTTATTAGAAGGATCAGGTTACCTTTCACAAAATCTGAATCAATAAAATTGAATGGTTTAGGTTATTTTAAAATTTTTACTCTTTATTGAAGTAACTTACTTTATTATAACAGATTTCAGGTATGCATTATTAAAAAGCAACATGCATATACTATATTATGACACCACTAGAAGTCCAAGTTTGTCTTTCTTCATACAGTTGACCATTTTTACCCAATTTCCTTACTCCCCTTTTCCCTTCCCTTCTTGTAACCACTAATTTGTCTTTTAATCTAAAATTTTATTTTTTGTTCATTGTTTCATATCTCTATATGCTACATATTGTTACGGCAACTTTCCCAGAGAAATCAGGTGGCACTCAGGGGTGTAGAGAGAGAAATTTAATTGTCACACCAGCAGGCCCAGTGGGATAACTCCCAAAAATCTGAGCCCGAAATTGCAGGTTTTTATACAGTTTGTATAAGGAAACTTACCTACCCCCTCCATCATAAACTTTATTGTTTAGGAAGGGGGTCAAGGTAACCATAGCTACTATTGTGGACAAGCAGCACAGCACAGAGACTTTCCCAGCAGCTTTCCGCCCCAGCAAGCAGCAGTATCCAAGCAGTGAACTTAGCAACTTTAGCAACTTTCATTTCCAAGCAGCAAACTTATAAACTTCCTATTTCAATATGAGTGAAATCATATTTGTCCTTCCCATCTAACTAATCTCCCTAAGCTCCCTAAGTTTATCCATGTTGCTGCAAATTACAGGATTTCACCCTTTTTATAGCTGAGTAGTATTCCATTGTGTAACTACACACACACACACACACACACACACACACACACACACACACACCTTTTTCTAGTTATCAGTGGGCACTTAAGTTGTTTCTAACTCATGGCTATTGTAAATAATGTAATATGAATAATGCTGCAGTAAACATGGGAGTATATATATCTCTTCAAGTTGGTGTTTTTGAATTTTTTTAGTAATACCCAGAAGTGAGATAACTGAAGCATGTAGAATTTGTTTTCAGTTTTCTGAGGCTTCCCACACTGACTATACCAATTTACAGTTCCACTGTTTGTCCAAAGGGTTCCTGTCTATCGCATCTTGCCCAACACTTGTTTCTTGTCTGATGGATGCTAGCCATGCTTACCGTTGTGAAGTGACAGATCACTGCTTTGGCTGGCATTTCCCAGTTAGGGGGCAGGAGGATGGCTGTCTTTAAGGAGCCTGTTGACCAGCCTTGTGCCTTCTTTCAGAAGTGTCTATTTAGAATCTCTGCCCACTTTTTAATCAGATAGTTTATTTTTTATTGTTGAGTTCTTTATATAGGATGTTAACCCCTTGTCAGGTAATTTTAAATAAACTGCTAAATAATTCCTAATGTTAGTTGACTGATTTTCTATTAATGAGTCTCAGTGTGTTCTAAGAGAGAACTCTTTGGTAGACTCTCTGAAAATTGCAATGACCTTCCTTTTGGAATGTCTTCACAAAATAATGAAATCTCACTGATGTGATTGCAAAGAAACCTTCATATTATATCTCCTGGCTACATCAGAGGTTCCGTGCATTTTTATGCCTGTTAGGGGCATGGTAATAAGGTGTGAGTTTGCTTTGAAGGGATGGTGCATAAGACAGTGAAAGAGTTTTAGAAATCCTTGATAGGATTTTCAGTAGCTTTAATTCTTAATGAGTTTAAATTTCCAACAGTTGACCATCGAGAGTCACTGCAGGCTCTAAGGTAGGAAAGGATATGATTTTAAAATGTGTCTAAGGGAGAGTGTTAACCACTTTTGGAAGCAGATTGACAGAAGAAAGCAGTTTTGATGAACTTTTATTAAAGCATGGGCTTTATAAGACTCATATTCTGGATGACGACTCTAAAAATAGGTGAGGGAATATGGGAAGGAATTGAATAGATGGAAAGAAGATTGTAAATAAAAATCATTCCTCGAGCTTCTGTGTATCATTTCCTTTTTTTAAAATATGCATTTTTATTGTTATTTATGTCTTTTACATTTTGTATTCCCCTTGGGTAGCCCATCACCAATTCACCCGTGATCCATCTCTGTGGTCCCTTGTGTTCTTTTCTATTCCATTTTGTGCCCTTATCCACACCCTCCACCCCCC
>PVIJ01009112.1:15722-69165 GCA_004024925.1 Scalopus aquaticus | reverse complement strand
ATATATATATATATATATATATATATATATATATATATATATATATATATATATATAAGGATCAATCATCTAAAATAAGGTAGTTGGCTTCCAGGAACAGGAAATGATGGGATAGGAAGTGGGGCGTTGAACAGTCTTTTTTTTTAATTTTTAAAAAAATTATTTATTTATGCGTACAAGCTGGGGTGTAGGCCAGAGGTGTGGGGTGGTGAGAGGATTCACCAGAGACAAAGTGGGGAGCAGAACAGCCAGACTGACTAAAATACAATGTTGAGGGGAGCAGTTGGGTGAGACAGAAGAGGTCTGCTGTGCCATGTGGGAAGCCCCCTGGCCGGGGATTGAACTCATGCTGCAGTGGCTGCGGATAGCTTCATAGTGCTGAGACTTAACCCGCTGTGCTACCAGGGAGGCCCTATATTATGTATATCATGTATAGTTTTATTGAAAATTTAAATCTTTAAAAGTAGGCAAAAGCAATATAGAAATTGTTTATGGATGCATCTCTCCACGTGCACATACAAAAGTATAAAAATAGACTGGAAGAAAACTCACTAAACTCTGTTAAGGAAGGGAAAGCGGGAGAACAGCAGGACAGGGTATTTGGACAAACAGGACTTTCGCTAAGTCTATTATATTTTCTTTTAAAAATACACTGGAAGGGCCTCCCTGGGGGCCTAACAGGTTAAGCACAGCACTATGAAGCTACCCAGAGCTACTGTAGCACGAGTGGGCAGGGAGCTTCCCACTTGGCACAGCAGACCTCTCCTGCCTCACTGCTGCTCCCCTCAGCAGTGTACTTCAGTCAATCTGCCTGTTCTGCTCCCCGCTCTTGTCTCTGGTGAATCCTCTCACCACCCCCACCATACCTCTAGTCTACACCCAGCTTGTATGCATAAGTAAATAAATCTTTTAAAAAAGTAGACTGGAAGCAAGTTATTAATTCCAAGTAGTGGGAATATTAGAACATTCAACTACAGGTTGTTCTCTGTGCTTTTCCCCCCCCAATTCTTAAAGAAAAACAAAACTTAAGCAGGCAGGTAGAGGAAGAGTTGGAATAGTGGATAGATGGTTTAAAAGCAGGGGGAGCAGCAGACTCTGCACTTGGGAAGATGGAAAAGTGCTAAGGGGGGGAGGGGCACTTGAGGGCAGAGCCTGCCGGAGCAGTGTATGCTTGAAGACCTTTCTCTGTGAACAGTTAGGCGGAGTCCCCCAAACCAAGCTCCTCTTGGACCCAGAGCGGCTTCCCTCAGGGATCTAATTCAGGGGCTTTGGTAGAACGGTGGTCACTATTGCTCGGTCGTGAGACCTGGCGCTCCTTTAAAAAATACTGCAGGATTTCTTGGTTGTGGGCATGTGCGTGGTCTTGGACCGCCACCAGTAGCACGTCCACATTCTCAGAAGGTGGGCTCACAGCGCCCTCTAGTGCCACAGAATCAGACAGACCTAGAAAGGTAAAATTACTCGGCTTTTCAACGCCCAGTTTGAACTCCTTTCACCCCGTCCTCTCCACCCTGTACGTAATTCCATTACAGAAGACAGGAAGAAGGGAATGCCCAAGGGATGAAAGAAAATTAACATTTTCCCTTTTGCCAAATAAGATCGCTAGGCAACACCGATATATTTTATTATTTTGAATACTATTGATGTTTAAAAAAAAAAACCTAAATGTTAAAAAAAAAGCTAGACCCCTGCTGTGAGAAGTAATGCAGGCAAGAATGAATGAGGTGAGCAAACACAAGGGGAAGTAGGGCAGCCAGAGAGACAAAGTATGGGGAACCTGGACAGGAGGGAAAGCCAAAAGTAAGAGCTTAGTATGAAAGTGTATTTCTGTCAGGAAGGCCTGGGCTGTGTCTGTTCCTTACTAGCCACAAAGTTTGTCCCAATCCTTTAGCTTCTCTGAGCTTGGTCTATATAAAACTAGCTCCGCTGAACCCTCTGAATTAAACAAGAGGCAGTAGGGCCTCCCTGGTGGCACAAGGGGTTAAGCGCAGCACTATGAAGCTATCCAGAGCCACTGCAACATGGTTTGATACCCAGCCAGGGAGATTCCCTCATGGTGCAGCAGACCTCTCCTGCCTCACCCGCTGCTCCCCTCAGCAGTGTGTTTCAGTTGATCTGCCTGTTCTACTTCCCACTCTGTCTCTGGTGAATCCTCTCACCACCCCACACCTCTGGCCTACACCCCAGCTTGTATGTGTAAATAAATAAATCTTAAAAAAAAAAAAACACAACAAGAGGCAGTAGAGCAGTGGGCAAGATTTTGGAGCCAGAGGCCCCTGATGGAATCCCAGATTACCACTCATCTGGGTAGCTTTGGGCAAACAATCAAACTTCTCTGTACCTCAGTCTTGGGAGTGTTAACTGTGCCTCACAGATCTGTTGTGAGATTCAACCAGTTAATGCATATGAAGTGGTTAGAAGAGAGCCTAACATTCACTAAGAGTTTGCTATCAGAATACCAGACTTACCTAGAATACGCTGTTTATTAGTTCCATTTTCTTGCCCCCTTGGAACCTGGCTCTGGGAAAAATGCTATGTTCCCCAGCACACACTCCCCCCAAAAAACCTGGTTAATACTCTCTATTATCCTCCAAGGCTGTGGGTACCACCCCTTGTCTTCCACGCATCTCCTTTCCACGTGCTCCTGAGTCCTTGCAACCCAGGCCCCAGACTCCTGCTGATATAAAGTGGGGAAAGTCTGAATTCCTTTGACTGGTCTGGGATCGTAAACTGTGGAGTACAATAAATCTGGTCTTCCTGACGTCCCTTGCTGAAGGCAAGGGGCCCCCAGAGGTGAGGCCCAGGATTGACAACGGGACCACGCTCAGCTTTACTAGCAGGGGTCACACTTGCTTCCAATCATCACCCTGGGGACAAGCCACCTGGTCTTGCTCAATCATCTTATGATCAGTGTGCAGTGAGGCAGCTGTGGCCACAGAAGAGCTTTTGTCCATACAGAGCCAACTGGCCAGGAAGGATGGCCAACACATTAGGTTGACATCAGCAGACATCTGTCAGTTGTGACCTCATTAGCACCAAGCTCTTGGCCCTTCAGCCAATCTTTGGGGGAAGTGGAAGAAAAATGAGATCAGGATCAGGTATACAGCTAAGCCAAGACCAGAGCTAAGGAAAGAATCACACCAAGAGTTTATACAAAAACCTTTTATTTACTGTTTATACTTCTTCCCATCTCTATCCTCCTATCTGGAACCCAGCCAGCTCCTAAGGCTTCCTGCTGTCTGGTTCTTGAATTGGGGCCTTGGGGACATGTTTGGGGGTTATGAGGTGGGAATCTCCTCGCCTGTTGGTTGTCGAAGTTGAAGGAAGCTTTCCTGCCTGATGAAGCTCCAGCAGCTTCCCAGAGTAGCTCCTTAAGTCAGGGGGTCCATCAAGAGATAATAAACGTCTCTTGGGGGCCCTGAGGCTCCCTGTCAGTCACTGCTTCTAAACCACACCAGGCTCGATGCCTGAGTCTATCCCTCACCTGGAGATGGAGCCCAGCAGCAAAAGGGTACAGGTGAATGGGATAGGGTGGAGAATTCGACAGTTCTGGGTACTAATCAACACACAGGAAACAGGAAGAGGGTGGCCTAGTTGGGCTGTAGTGAGGGCGGGGGAGGGGCAGAACACAGGAGGGTGACTGGTCTGAGGCAGGGCCAGCTGGACGCCTGTGAAGAGAGGTTGGAACCCCTATGGGAGCAGGCACTCCCAGCCCCACAACTGCTTGGAAGAGGATGAAGGGAGTCCTGTCCCCATTTAGACAAAGGGCTAGTGACACAACAAACACTTTTGGTCTGAGACTGCCAGAAGAGGGCACCCATTGGCACAGAAAAGGGCAACCAGCCCTCATCTGACAGACACAGGCTTAACTGTCTCCCTGGCCACCATAGCCCATTGTGGGCACTGTCCTGCCTGCCTTTGCCATTACTGTCCCACCGCAAGCTCTTCAGACCCCACAACCCAGGGGGAGACAGATGCTGCCAGCCAGACTCCAGCTGGCAGGGCAGAAACAAGGACCCTGAGCGCCAGGGCGCCGCCCCTGGGTGAGGCCTACTCGTGGAGATGTCAGGGCTCTTCCCACAGTCCTGCTGCTGTGAGCCAGACATCTAGAACTCTCCAGGGAGGGCACTGGGCCCACAGGTTCCCTGGAAGAGGAGATCCTGGGAGGCACTCTGAGGGAGGAGGAAGCATCTTGGATCGGTATTTATTTCCCTTTCCTGTTCCAGGTCCTGCTTTCCAGACTCAAAAGTCTGAGTCCGCATCCATGAGCTCTGCCTCCATCAGGTTGGTGCGGGAGTGAATGGGCCCCCGCCCCTGCCAGCGGCCCTGAGCCCAGGCTGTGGGGGCGGGGCCACTAGGCAGAAAGGGACCCTGAAGGGGACTGAGCTCTGGACAGAAGGGGTTGGAGACCAGCATCCAGGCTCCCTGGCGGCAGGGTTCCTCAGCTCCCCAGGCGCCTGTGGCCACCAGGCACTTCTGCCTGGGCAGCTGAGGCAGATGAGGAACGGCACTAGGGGCAGGGGCGGGGTGCTGAAGCTCAGGGGGTGGCCCCAGTGGGCACACCTCCTTCTTCCTCTTCCTCCGCTTCTTCTTCCGGCCCAGGCGCTTCTCCAGCTCTGGGGAGATCTCTGCCTCAACCAGCCACAGGTTGGCTTTTTCCTCTGGAGGCACTGATGGACGAAGAGACCACTTGAGCCCGGCGCCCTGGCTCTGTCCACATCACCCCTTCTCTCCATGAACCCTGCTCTTCTGGCTCTGGGACCCCGACTCAACCTCGAGTCTCTCAGCCTCACATTTCAGACCCTCCAGGGTCTTGCTTCTTTCCTCCCTTTTGGCAGCCCCTCATTTTGCAGTCCTAGAAACCCCCAGCCTCTAGCCCCCCCACCATCTTGCTGCAGAAGCCCGAACCCCATACCTGGAGTTGCCACAGGGGTGACAGACACATCCTGGGGCAGTATGGCTCCTCTCCGAGCCACCATCTTGGTGACATGCTGGGCCCAGGCAGAGGACACATCAGCTGAGGGCTCATTGAGGTCAAAAGCCAAACCCGCTGTGGGGATGAAAGGATAAGGGCTCGTGAGTGCTGCCAGCCCTCCCTTACCCGGCGTCATTCACCTTTCTCAGCCAATCTCTCCTGCTACGTGCCCTGGTTACCACAGTGCTCTCTACCCATTCCCCAGCTGAGGGGATAGGCCTGGAACCCTGTCTTACTCCAGCCCAGGGAAGCAACTGGAGAAGGCAGGAGGAGAGGGAGATAGTCCCTTTGGAACCAAAGCAAAACATGGAACCCTGGGACAGAAACAGTGGGGAGCTGGCTGGGGAGGGAGGGAGGAGGGAGGGGAATGAGGATGTGAAGAGAAAAGGGGGTGCTTTATTCCTCATGCCGTCCAGTCAGTCCTCATATCCACACCCAGGGCACAGGGGGTGTGAAGTGGCCTTGGTGGAGGAAAGGGCTGAAGCTCACCCACAGGCCCGTCGTGGGAGACGGTGTGCATGCTGAAGGAGAGTTCCTGGCCAGGGTTCTGCAGCAGCTCCCGCCGCTTGGAAAAGGCCTTAGCGATCATCTTGCTCTTCTTGATCCGTTTGGGTTCATCATCGCTCTGCCCGGTCAACCTGAGGGCAGAAAGGATGGGGGAGTGGAAGGAGTGGAGCAGCAGCTTCCTGTCAATATTGGGCAAGACCCGCAAATCCACTCCCTTCAGGGAAGGAGCCTCCAGAAGGCTTCAAATCCCCCAAGGGCTGAGGAGGAAAGGCTTGCAGAAGTGCAAAGAATTGGGTCTGGAATACAGGGCTGTGTGCGTAGTTCTCAAACCATTCCACCATTGGAAGACCCTCGCTGAACCCTTCGCCAGTCCTCCCGAGGACAAGAGCTGTCACTAGGGGGCACTGGTGAGTCACAGAGAAGGTGGCTCTAGGAGACTCAGTGCAGACCCTTAGAAAACATGGAAGCGGGGCCTCCCTGGTGGCGCAGCGGTTAAGCGCTGCGCTGTGGAGCTGACTCCCGGCCGGGGAGAATCCCACATGGTGCGGCAGACCTCTCCTGCCTCGCCCGCTGCTCCCCTCAGCAGTGTATTTCTGATCTGCCTGTTCTGCTACCCACTCTGTCTCTGGTGAACCCTCTCGCCGCCCCACAGCTCTGGCCTGTACCCCAGCTTGTATGTATAAATAAAAAATAAAAAAGAAAACATGGAAGCCCAAGCTGTGCCCTGCGCTGGGGGCCGCGGGGCAGACAAAGCCTAAAGACAGGATGCAGAGACTGTGAGAGCACGGCAAGGATCCTAACGGGCTGACTGATAACCCACCTGCACCAGGTGCGCCTCCAGATGAGCAGCGTGGCCTTGGTCCAGACCCAGGTGCTCATGGCAATGCCGGTTCCAAACATGGCAAACAGGTTGATCTTCTCCACCAGGAGGCTCGGGCGATTCTTGATCTCACAGTCAGGGATGGGCTTCTTGGTGGACAACCCGATGGTCACATTGGCCTGGCACCTGTGGTGAGAGACAGCAGACAGTTGAGAATCTGGGTCTCCTGGGTGGGTACCCACACAACCAGCCACTCCAAAGGCTTTAGAAAGAGCTAAGCCCCAAAGGACTGATTCACAGCACTGGGTACTCATTAGAGTCACCTGGGAGCTTTTAATAACCACTGATGTCTGGGCCCCACCCATATGATTAAAGCAAATCTCTGGAGTGGGACCCCAGCATCAGTGTGGTTTAACGCTCCCCACACTGAAAGCTGCAGCCTGTAAGAGTCACAAGCGACAGGATGTGACATGTGTCCACTGTCCATTTTAACAGCGACTCCTGGCAGTGGGAGGTGCTACACATCTTTCAGCAGTTGGATACCTTCTCCTCTCATATTCCTCCTCACTCAGACACAAGACAGCATAGGCAAAACTAGCAAGCACTGACAGGTCGCACCAGCCCATGCAAAGGTGCTTACTTCCGTAAGGGGTATACAAGAAACTCTAACAGAGGACATCAGAAGCAGAGAGAGAGCAACTTTCAAAGGCAAAGCAGAGCCGGTCAGAGAAGGCACCCCCCCCACCTCAGGACTTCCTAACAGTTACAAACACACTAGCCAGACAGCCTGGGGGTGCAGTGGGAAGGACAGAGTTGAGCAGGGACTGAGGGGAGATTTGCCACGTTTGCAAATTACACAGTAACTGATGTCTTGGGCACTGGGAGCAAGATGGACAGCTGCCGACAGAGCCCTGCTGGACAGCAGAGAAGGGTTGGCCCTGCTGGGCCTGTGGTCCGTGCTCCGGTTCCCACCACTGTGGCCCCCGAGCCCTGAACACCACTCACAGCACGTAGTCCCGGAAGCTGCGCTCCCACTCAGCCTGGTTGAAGAAGTCGTAGAAGTGGCAGCTGAAGGTGATAAGCACAAAGCCAAAGGCCAGGAAGCCGAAAATGCCTGTGGAGGGAATGGGGTAGGGTGTTGCCAAGCCCAGACGGGGTAGCAGCAGGAGGGGGTGTTTGCACCAGTCTGGGGGGAATAAACGCTGGGCTCAGTTCGAGAAATGCGTTCTTCAAAACAAGGCAAGAGGGGCAAGAGGGGCAACTGTGGAAGGACCTGAGTGGGAGGGACCCACATGGGGGTGCAGGCGAGGCAGGGACTTGAGCTCTTCCATCTGAGCAGCCCCCTTCTTTGAACTACCACCACCACCCCGCCCTTCCTCTCTCTCTCTGCCTTATCTTGTCCCATGGACGTCAACTTGTCCCACTAGTTCCCTGCGTCCCCGAGGCCCTTTTCCAGGAGGGAGTCGTGCTGGGCTGGCAGCAGCTCAGGCCAAACCCCGGGCCCTCACCCAGACGCAGCATGGTCTCGTTGATCTTGCTGGCAGCCTTCTCGCTCAGCAGCCCGGGGTGGTTGCTCTTGATGGAGAACAGGGTCATTACTCCTGAACACGAGGGAAACATCGGTGGGGTGAGGCCACGTTCCGGCAGGAGTGGGGGCTCCCCTGGCCCTGCACACTCAGGTCTGATCACGCCTGTGCTGATTTAGAGCTTGGGGAATTGGAGAAACAGGGTGCAGCTGGTGGCAGGTCCCCCAAGGACTGCCAAGGCTGGGACAGCGCAGGCAGACGTGGGGAGGTGAGGGGAGGTGTCTCAGTCCGGGCCGGGCCACCCCTAAGTCAGGCGGCCAGGTCAAAGCGGTTCCGCTGGAAGAGGCATAAAAGAAACTGCAGGACAGTGCTATCCCACAGGAATACAACGTGGTCACGCACATAATCCCAAATTTTCTAGTGGCCCATTCAGAAAGTAAAATGACTCAAATTAATTTCAATATACTTTTATAAAGTTGATCTATCCCATTTCAACATGTGAACCATGGAACAAGCTAGTAAGGAGATACTTGACTTCTGTGCTGTCTTTGAAAGGCCATGTGTATTTTACACAAATGACACATCTCCATTTGGACTAGTTCCAACACGTGTGGCCAGTGCCTACTGCACAGACCAGCACAGATACGACACATAAACCAGGACCCGGATATGGCCAAAAAGCGGGGGAAGAGGTGGGCTGAATGGAAGGTTGGGACTCAGGGGCAAGGAACCTGGAACTGCACTTACAAAGAAAACTCTACAAAAACGACCTAGGCAGACACGCAGGCTTACAGTATGCCACACACGCAGGTGGCATACTGAGACAGGGAAGTTGGGACACAGAGAATCTGTGCGTGTTGTGGCAGCTGTGTGTGTGTTTTGTGGGCAGGACTATGGATTGTGCGCCTGGGCCACAGCTGAGCGGGGGCTGAAATCAGCCCAAGTTCCCCTTAAACCGTGAGCCTCTGCACAAGACTCTCGAGAAAGGGGTGCATTATTCTGGCTGGCACGAAGATGCTCTCCCGCACCAGGGTGCTGTGTCTGCCTAGATGGGGCACCTTCCATCTTGCACCAAGTTCCTGTGGGGTCCGCTGAGGTCCCACTGCAAAGGCAGCAGAGCCGGCAGCGCCTGGTGCGCACAAAGCGCAGGTGCTCAGCACATTTTGCCGCCCCACTGGTCGCGGCCTGGTCCTCACTCACCTCGGATGAGGAAGTAACCGCCCACAATGAGCACCAGGCCGATTGGGGCCAGCACAAAGCCGGCACGGTAGCGGTGGTTCTTGTAGCCCACGAAACAGATGCCGCTCACAGAGTCCCCATCCACCTGCAGCAGGAAGGGGCGGGCGCTGGTCGCCGTCCTACTCTCCCAAGCCGGTCCCAGTTGGGTCCCCACGCCCCCACCATCACCGTACCTGGGCCACAGCGAGGATCGCCACAGTGAGGACAAAGGGGAGCGACCATGTGAGCAGGTGGAAGTAAGAGGTCTTGCCCGAGAGAGGCTGATAGGTGGTGCCCAGGGCCTTGAAAGAGGTGTGCCAGGCATAGGTGAGGACCACGAACCAGACGACGCCAGCCATCAGGGCGTAGTACACGATGACAAAGATGATGACACAGGACAGTGTCTCGTTGGAGCTGTGCAGACACGTGAGGCGTGTCACTCGGGGAGGTCATCCTGGGCTCTCTGGTTTTCAAGTCCAACCTGTACAATCCCTTTTCTGCTAAACATACACTTCAGCCTTCCTCCCCTCACCCACTCTGAGTCCCCCAGACACCTACGTGGGCTCCCCAAGCCTCATGGTGCCATCTGCACGGCAGACGATCTCCCGGCGGGCACCATCCATGAACTGGGCGAGCCAGCCAATGCTGCCCACAAAGAAACACCCGTTGACGTAGAAGAGAATGACGGCAGGGTAGCGATTTGAATTCCGCCAGTCAGCCACAAACGTGGCCTGGAAGAGAGAAGTGGGGACTGTTCTGTGAGGTTCAGTTACTTCTGCCGCTGCAGGGGCCCTGACCCCTCTTTTCACGACCCTTCCCCAGGGACTCCCACCAGGTCCCCCTCCGCCCACCCCAGCACCCTTCCCACCCCCGTTCTCTTCCCTGCCTCCTTCGCCCCAGGGCCTGCCCTCTGCTGACCAGGGTGAAGAGCGTGCAGAGGCCCGTGACGGCCCCGAAGGCGGCGATGTAGCTGTGCATGTCCCGGTGCTCGGCCTCGGTGAAGAGTGGGTTCTGGCACTGGATCCCACAGCCCTCCACGTCCTCGTACCAGCTCTTGGGGTTGTCAGTCCGAACCAAGGGGGCTTCACACTGGCCCGAACTGTTGAACTTGATGTTCTGCACCTCGTTCTGGTGCAAGGGAAGGGGAGTTGTCAGTACAAAAAGGGGAAGCAGGCAGACAGGCGACCTTTGGTCTCCTAAAAGGCGCGGCGGTGGCATGCCAGAGCAGCTAAGGGCACAGGTGCTGGAGACCACCCCCGATTAGAAGCCTGGCCTGGTGGCTCAGTGACTACACGTGGTCTTGGACCAATGATTTGACTTATTACCTCAGTTTCCCCATCTATAAGGTAGCAGTGCCTAAACTCATGGTGTGGTTTAAGGGCTAAATGTAAATAGATCTAAAATGCTAATAGTAGTATTTGGAAGGTAGCCGACAGCAATAATTAGTATTACTATCACCATCATTACTGTTGTCATTATTATAATTTCTAAGCTGTCCCTCCCCACCCAGCTAGATCACATCTCTGTTGGGGACTCGGGCTGTTTCACCTTGACTCCCTAAATACAGGATAAACTACCTGAGGAGGTTCCTGCATCCATGGTCACGTAACTCCCCAACGTCTATCAGAGTGGAAGCTCAAAATACACTTGTTGAACACAAGTAATTTTTATGAATAACTAGAAAGTCCCGGATAGACTCGCCCAGCCAGCAAGCTTCCGTTTGGCTTTGTGGCCTGTGGACCCCATGGCATAGACTCGGGGTCTCCCAGGGGATAAGGCTCCAGGCTGCTCTGCATCCTCTGGTAGGCCCTGCCCCTCGCCTGGCCCTGCTCAGCCCTGAGAGCGGCCTGGGCCCATGGAACACTCACCGGACAGCCCTCAGGAAAGTGGTCGGGAGTGCAGCGCAGGAAGTCGGGCCAGCCCCGCTCCCTCTCCACGATGGCACAGGGGCCTCGCGTGGCCTGGCAGAGGGTGCGGCTGGGCAGCTCCACCCTGTCGTTCTCACACTTGGGCATGTACACGGCACACAGCAGAGGCTGGATCACTGCCCAGCAGCGGGGGGCGTTCCGGAGACCTGGGAAGCAGCGCCACGGGGACACTTCACAGCGGCTCTGCATCTCTCTGGCCCACACACACTGCATGCCCCTCACTGCTCCCCTGGTCCCTCCTGCTCTCCAGGCCCCGGGCTTCTCCTGCGTCACGGGTTATCTGGGCAGGCGCGGTCTGTGCTGCAGGACTCTCCCACGCAATGCTGGGTTTCCGCCCTACACCCTGCCACTAAATGCCAACAGAACCCCGCAGTGGTTGGGACAAGCAAAAAATGCTCTCCCCCTCCCCACTCCAGGGAAGTGGCTTGAAGAGGACTTCCGGGCTGTTGGTGACATTCTGTCTTGTGATCTGACCTTGGGCACATGGGTGTATGTACCTTGTGAAAATCAAGTTTAGGAACTGAGCTCTTGCCTGTGCGTATTATACAACTCAATCAAGTTTATAAAAAAATGGCCCTTTCCAAATGCCCTGATAAGGAGTGTTAGCACCTCTGGCTAAGAAGCCCAGGTTGATTTACTTTCTACCTTTTTAGCTTAACTTTCCAAATCTTCCATAGGCCTCTTCTGAGGGAAGGAGGTTTGTGGGACCAACCCCTGACAGGGCCCATACACCAGAACCAGGAGATGTTCCCCTTCCCAGACCCCAGGACCCTGTTCTTCTTACCAAGTGGAGGTGAGAGAGAGGAGAGGAGGGAGCTTAAGAGGTAGTCAGGGAGCCAGGAAGTCCAAAGCCAGAGGAGGAAACAGGAAATCAGATGGAGAGACAGAAGAAGCTCTGTCCAGTGCAGAGGGAGGAAAGGTGGTGTTAGTATGAGAGAGGTGGTCTCCCAACCCCAGCCCACCTCTCCCTTCACCCCTCCTGAATTATCCTTGCTGCACGAACATTTCCCAAGCAGGAAGTTGTACTGGAAGCTTCTGAAGATATAAGAATGAAAATGGGAGACCCCCACACTGCTAGACCAGGTGGGGGGAAAACTCTTTATAGCATATAACATGGTACCCATCATGTAATAAACACTCAGGAAATATTACCTGTTATTACTAACCATGGTCTCTGAGCACTCAAGACAAAGTGTATTCCAAGGGCCCACAGCAAGTTCCTGTCCCTTAAGAAGCAATGTCCGCAGGCCACAGTTCCCAGACCTAACCAAGACCAGAATCACTGGGGACACTTGTCATTCTGGGTGGAGAATCTACTCTCAGGTTATGGGCAGAGAACAGAGCAGGGGTTGTGCAACAGCGTAATCTCCATGGAAAGGGGGGGGGGCACGTTCCCTGCCCCACCTAATGAAGGGTGGAGCTGAGCAGCGAGGGGAAGCTAAAAAGGGGCTTGCAGAGATCTGAAGACTTGGAGGAGGCACACGGAGCAGCAGAGGCTGCTGAAGAAGAAGCCGCATTAGCTTCTTTGTTTTGGACTTGCACCAGGGACTTGGGGACATGCAGGGTGACACATGGTGTGAGACATGTGGAGACACTTGGAAGAGACGTGGGTGAGAGACCGTGGGGAGGCTGACAATCACAGCTGTTACCCTGATTTCTACTTTGATTTTGTTCCTTTCCTCCCAGACTTGCCTGGCCCCTTCTGCCCCTTTCCTCTGGCTCTCCCCAGGAAGTACCTTAGGCATGTGGCAAGTTTTCAGACCTTAGCAGTCATGCTTTGGGCCAACCCTGTTTGCCTGGACATTTATGCTCCAGGGAATGGGTAACTTTGTGTGTTTTGTTGAGAAACTATTACTTCTCTTCTCTTTCTATAAACACTAATTCTATTAAAGTTCTTTTTTACTGAAGGTCTTACATACTAAGTATGTTTTGTCTTGATTTGATGAATGGCAGAACCCATTTAGGGCATGCAAATCTGGGGGGCCTAGGGTACCCCTCAGTCTGCCTGCTAACAGTTGCAGGGGTTGTAGGAGAAGGGTCTGTCTATAAAGGGGGTGATGGGGTTGTTCTCTATTTTGAATGTAGACGCTGGTGATACAACTCTGCATTTCTTCAAACTCATAGAACTGTACAACAAAAATGTGAAGTTTATTGGCTGTTAATTAGACAATATTTTAAATGGGGGAGAGGGCTGTCCCCTAGAGTGAAATGTGTTCTAGAGGAGTAGCAGGTAGTTTATAAATAAACATTCTATGGTATCACACTACATGCTGTTCAGTTGTAAATCTGAACCAGTAATATAATGAATGGCACTAAAAGTGAGTTAATAAATACAGAAAATAAGCTTTTGTTTACAGGTTGTTTTAACAGGTATATATAGTTGTTGTTATAGAGCAGTAAAATTTATTTGTGTGCGTGTATGTCTCCAACTCAGCTGTTTATGTCCTGAGAGTAAAGAATATAACTGTCCTCTTTATATTCTCTCATCTCTCCACTAATGCCTGGTAAATCACACAGGCAATCAGTAAATATTTACTGAATGAATGTATTTGCCTCTGGAGACCTAAAGTTCAAGGCTATGGAAAATAACTAAGTACATAAATAAATAAAAATTTACACTTAAAACTATTGGGTAATTATTCTGAATTTTGTGGTATTTGTGGTAATTATCAGCTTTCAAAAGTGTAATTGGTTGTTTTTTTTCTCATTTTAAATACCATTTTGTACTTTAAAAATAAACTCTCCAAGAAAAGATAGATTATTAAGTACATCTTAAACTACAATTGAGGAATCATTCAGTGAAAAAATAAGTTGGATCATTACCCCATTTCTTTCATAAAAGTAATTGTAGATTAATCAAAAGTAACTACATAATTACAAAAAATTAAAGTCCTAGGGAAAAAAGGAAGATTTTTTTTAAATCTTGGGGAGGAGAAAGCTTTTTGAAGTATGACACAAGACCCAGAAGCCATGAAATAAAAGATTTAAAGAAGATATTTAAGATAAATTTAGTAGGGTAACAAAATCATAAGAACACACTGAGAACATTTATTTCTAATACTTATCACAGGAAAGAGCTAATTTCCTTATATGCATAAAAGTCTTTCAAATCAATAAGGAATTTACAATCCGATAGAAATCCTATACAATCCTACAGAAAAATCCTATAGCAAAAGGCAAACAGAGCAGATCACACAAGTACAAATGGCCTTCAAACACAAAAAGATGCTCAATCTCTTAATAAAGTAAATGTGAACTAAGATTACAAGACATACGCGCGTAAGCGCGCGCGTGCGCGTGTGTGTATGTGTGTGTGTGCGTGCGTGTGTGTGTGTTACTCTTGAAGTGATAAAGGACCAAAACATTTGAAAATGCTTTATGAGTAAGAGATTGTATGTGTGTGTTGGAAGCGGGGGCGGGGAGCACTGGCACTTTTATATATTTTTGGTAAGAATAAGCATTAGTAAACACTTGTGGAGTCTATTTGGCAGTATCTATCAACATTTTATACTAGCAATTCCATGTCCCTGTTCGTAAAGATAACACATAAGATGATTTATTGTAGCATCATCTGTAATAGCAATGATAAGGAACAACTTGAATGTATATCCACCAACAGGAGACCAACTAAATAAAATATCATACATCAATGTAATTAATAGAACACTATTCAGGGTTGAACTATTTGCACTGAAATGGAACAACCTCAAATATCTATTGTTAAAAGAATGTACTTGAGTGGAGAACAGTCCATTGGTAACATGCCATTACAATTGGGGGTGGTGGGAATGTGGGAATGTGGGACAGATACACTTGTTCATATGTTGGATATCTCTTAAAGGACACAGACAAGTCAGTCTTGTTGGTTGCCTCTGGGAAGGGGAAACAGGTAGCCAGAAGCAGAAGTGAAAGGATTTATTTAACTTTTAAATTTTGTATTATGTGCATGTACAACCTATTCTTAAAAACAGTAATATGCAAATTACTGGAATGGAAAAAGCTTTCCAGAGAAAGGGATGAAACTTGAAACAGGATGAAAGGGAGTATCAATTTTATCTGCATTATGTTCTTTATTTTAATAAAATATGAAACGAAAGTAGGGACACAGGTATTATAATAATGAGTTCTGCCCTTGTCTATAGTCATAAAATTTTTAAATAATATGCTCAAAGATTTTTTGTTTATGTGATTCTAAAAAGTAATCAAGTTGAAAACCATTGTTCTAAGATTGGGTTAACATCAGAATAATCTAGCAATGCAATTTATCAAATTTACATATGAAAGAAAAAAATCATATGACATCTCAATAAGTGCAGAAAAAATAGTTGATAAAATTCAACATCCACCCATGATAAAAACTGTTACAAGGCAGGATAAAGGGCACCCTAGAACCCCAAAACCTGCCCACTCTAAATAAGTTCTGCCATCCCCCACATCAAGAAAAAACATACTCTACTGCTCCCCATCTTTCCTTTCTTCCCTCCAGTCTCTTCTCCAACTTCTTTTCTTCCCTGCTCAGTTCCACCCTTCTTTGGGTGAGGCAGGGGGCCTGGAAACTCCCCTTCTCCTGGGGACCACTCTGTTACAGAACAACTGACAAGTGAGGAATAGCAGAACACTTCCTTAATCTGATAAAGTGTAATTAAAAGAAAACTACACCAGACATCATATTTAAAGGTGAAAGGTAGAAAAGCATTCTCTTTAGGATGAAGAAAAAGTTAAGAATGAAGAATATTACTTCTATTTGAGAATGTATTTGAAGTCTTAAGGAGGGCAGCAAAGAAATAAAGATATAGAACTTCAAAAAATTATTCACAAATAAGATGAACACTACGTAGAATAAATTTAGCTACTTCACTGGATTCAAAATCAGCTGTATTTCTACGTATCAACAACAAATAGAAAATGAAAGGCTAAAAGTACCATTTATAATAGCATAAAAACATCAAGCATCTAGGAATAAAGCTATGAAAAGCATAAATTGTTGAGAAAATCAGACTATTTAAATAGAAATTTATAAATGTTTGGAAGACTCACTGTTGTAAAGATGCCATTTCCCCCAATTTAACCTATATATTCAATGTAGTTTCAATCAAAACCATCAACAAATGTTTTTATATTGAAACACAAAGGGTCAAGAATAGTCCAAACTCTATTAGATAGTTTGATACTATAAAGCAGAGGTTGTTAGTCTGGGGTTCACAAAGGATTCTTAGAGAGAATTTAGGGGTTTATGAACTTGGATAGGAAAAAATTACATCTAACTGAAATTTAGTCTTTCCTTCAATTGTAACTGCAGGGAACATACCACAATAATATAATGTTAGCAGTAACATTGTGGCTTTGTTACAAATGGAAATCAGATTTTTTTTTGTTGCACATTTTTCAAAACATTGTTATGGCTCTTCACCACTTGACAGTGTAATTAAACCATCATATTAATAAAGAAGCACATATACACTAGATCACAAACTTGTTTTTTAATATTTGGTGATAATATTTCAATATAATTAATTTTCCTTGTAATCCTATGTGCTTTTTTCAATCCTATGTGTTCTACTTTATGAATTGAAAAGAATTATACTGAGGAGCCCAGAGGTTTTGCTAGACTGCTCATGTGGTCCATAGCTCAGTGAAGGTGGTAAATATGCTATAAAGATATAATTAAGATGCTGTGATAACGGCAAGGAATAGAAAAATGGACTTATGGACCAGAAAAATAGGTCTCAGAAACGAATATATATTTGGATACAATTTACGGCAGAGTAGTAGTATTTAACAAATAATGTTGCAACAACAAATGTGTCACTGGAGTTAAAAAAAAATCATCTCCAAGCAAATAAAATGTCTAGGAAATGACAGGAAAATCCACAGACGCTTTAGAGTATAAGAGATAAAGTCATGCCTATGTGGTATGAAAGGATTTTAAAAAATAAGACACAATAAACACTATAATAAAAATTTTGATGAATGACTACCTATAAGTTTAGAATTTCTATTCAACAGAAGATACAAAGAAAATGAAAAGGTCAGCCACAGAATAGAAAATATTTCCAGTACACAAGGACTTTCATACTCTGGTTTCTCTTCAGATTGTATAACTCTTTCACCTTTTACCAATATATAAGGACTCACATGTAGCGTATTCAAAAACTTCTATAAATCTTACAAAAATGACAGATATAGAAAAATGGGGCAAACATTTGAACACACATCACAATAGAAGAAATTCAAACGCCCAGTAATCATCTGAAATGGTGCTTAACCTCACCTGTAATCAGGAAAATGCAGTTTAAAACCATTAACATATATCATAACTACCCACTATTGGCAAAAAATTTAAAGACTGATAATACCAAGTGGCTGAAGTCACAGGGAGCAATGGTGCCTCTTCTACAGGGATTGTGGTAGTGTAAGTTGGTACAACCACTTTGAAAAACAGTTTGATGTTTTCTAGTAAGCTGAAGGTATGCATGTCGTGTTAGCTAGCAATTCCAGTCCTCTAAGTGCCTATCTAGAGAAACTTGACCCAACTATGTCAGGATATACAGAAAAGACTACTCACAGCCATATTATTCACAATGGCCTCCAAGCTGGAGACAACTTAAATGTTTAACAACACAGCTTGGATAAATAAAATGTGATATATTCAGAGACTGGAATACTACTCAACAAAGAAAAAAATGAGCTACAATAACATGGATGAAGCTTGCAAAAGAAGTAAGACATAAAATAATACATACAGCATGACTGATATATGTCAAAAGTTCAAAAACATTTACAGCTGAAATATAATGCCTAGAGGTTTCAAAACTAGATAGCAACACTACACAGGAAAAAGGAAATGATTAACCACATATCAGGGTAACAGCCAATGCAAGAAGGGGAGAGAAGGGGGTGTGGTTGGGAAAGAAAGTGAGTGCTCCTGTAGGCCAACTACAGTCTAGTTCTTGACTCAAGGGTTGCTTTATAATTGTTGATCACTTAGTAGCTCTGTGTTTTATGTACTTTCTGTATATGCTGTATTTCACAATTAAAAAGTAAAAAATTGAAAGCAAAAATAAAAACTGTAGGTGCTTTTCTGTAATTTTATATTTCCCCAAAATATATATTTTTTAACTGATTCCTGTCATCAGCCAAGATTGAAAGTTCTTCCTGATTGCCTCTGCAAATAAACGCACCATCATCACCAACAACATCCCTCCTCCCATCTCTCAATTCAATGGATTATAAGAAAATGAGAAATCCGGGGGCTTCCCTGGTGGCGCAAGGGGTTAAGTCTCAGCACGAAGAAGCAATCCACAGCCACTGCAGCACGAGTTTGATCCCCAGCCAAGGAGCTTCCCACATAGCACAGCAGACCTGATTTGCCTGCTGTTCCCTTCAACAGTGTATTTCAGTCGATCTGCCTGTTCTGCTCCCCACTCTGTCTCTGGTGAATCCTCTCACACACACACACCCCACCTCTGGCCTACACCCCAGCTCTTGTATGCATTAGATACATGAATGTTAAAAAAAAAAAAATAGGAAAGAAAGAAAGAAAATAAGGAATTCCTCCCAGCTCCTCTGGTTCTTTCCTGCTAGCTGCCCCCAGCCAGGTAACAGGGCCACACTCCCTGGTTCATATTCAGAGCACAGCAATGTTCAAGGAGGCTACATGCTGACTCTCCGGGACCTATATCCCTCACCAGTCACAGCCTCTTGGCTCTCTTGCCCTATTTACCAAGCCAGATTTGGCTGAAGGTGGACCATAGCCTGGATATTATGTTTGTCTGGCTATCCTGGAATGCCTGAGAGGAGATATTTCAAGCTATAACAGGGAAAGATGCCCAAAGAAGCCCAACTTCAGAGAGTTGAAAGATACAGCAGAGCCATGAGTTCTAGACAACCCTGCAAATTGGCCCCACCTGAGCTAGAAACTTCCCTACTTAATGGTATACTCCAAAGCCCCAGCAATCTGGGCTAAGGAAGCACAAAGCAGCCATTTTCAGCAATTTCTCTTTGTCCAATCAGCACCTCTCATTCACATGGCCAAAACTGGACCCACACTCTCTTCCTAAACACTTTCTGTCTAGTGAAAAGGAATGATCCCACCTTCCATCCAACCCTGAAGCCTAGGTCTTCCTCTAGTTCATGCTCTCCATGTAACTCATCAGCACAGCAGGTCCTCTTAGTGCTACATGGACACTCTGTGAGATCTATTCATTACGTTCAGCCTGTTACTGGAGTCCTGACCACCATCATCTCTCCTCTGGACCACCTCAACCATCCCCTAAACAAGTAGCCAGTCCCAGATTTTCCCTCTTCCTGTGGCTTCTCCACACTGCACACAAAGATCTTTCCAAAGTGCAAAGGTGATTACACCTCTTTTTTGCTTAAAGGCCTTCAGTGGCTCCTTATTATCTTCTGGATAACATCCAAACTTCTTAATATGGGGTATGAATCCCTTTATTTTCTAATTCTCTAGGTCTTATCTCTTATAATTCTATCCTTCATACACTTTGATCCAGTTCTACTGAAATTCTTATACTTCTTTAAAAGTAGTAAGTTGTCTTACCTTCTCACCTTTGTGCATGTTATTCCTTCTTCCTATTCTCTCTCACCCAACCCTTCATTAGCCCAAGTCATTCCTACTTATCTCTCATATCATGGATTAAATGTCAGTTTCTCTGGGGTGGAGGGGGCCTTCCCTCACTCCCTGAGGACCTTTATGTTCCCTCAGCACCCCATCTGCTAACAATATCTTCCACAGGTATTGCTAAATCTTGTTGAATTGTCTGTATTTCCTTAAATGGCAGGGATTATGTCTGCATCCTTTTTTTTTTAAAGATTTGGTGTGGGGGCAGTGAGAGGATTCCCTAGAGACAAAGTGGGGAGCAGAACAAGCAGATCTACTGAAATACACTGCTGAGGGGAGCAGTGGACAAGACAGGAGAGGTCTGCCGCGCCATGGGGGTCAGCTCCCTCACTGGGGAGGGAACTCATGTGGTAGGGCTGACATGGCTGACGATAGCTTGATAGTGCTGAGACTTTAACCCCTCCACCACCAGGGAGGCCCTATGTCTGTATTCTTTGTCTTTGTATGCCCCAGAACATGATCCAGGATGTGACATGTAGCAAGCATCCAATATCTTTTTAAGTAAATGAGTGGATAGCTGTGTACTCAGAATTCTGAGGGTTTTTTAAAAAGTGAAGAATAAGCCTCTACCTTCAGAAGTTTACAGGTGAAGACAACCTAGATCACCTTTATCCTTCACCCACAAACACATTCCTGGGACCCAGCTGACAGTGACCATGTCTAATGGCAAAATAAGACCGACAACTCAGAATAGGACAAATCACTAGCCCAAGGTTCTCAGCTAAAGGGCTATCACTGGGTTCGCTCCACCCACCCACTGGTCTGGTTTACACCAGCACCTACTTCTGGGCCTACTTCATAGAACACCCAGCAGAAAGACCCAAAGCAGGAAGAGAAGCACAAACGCATGGGACTAGGACTGAACTGAGGGATGATGGGCCGAGGAGAGCTTAGAGTGAGCAAGAACCTGAGTTCAGTACTGCACTTTTGCAGGACACTGCCCCATCAGCGGCTCAGCTAGTGAAGCTCAAACTTGTAGTCAGCAGATGATTGTAACCCCTACACTTTCCTGGCCAAACTACTTCTGTCTGCTCAGCAGCTGCTCTCAGGACTATGGGTTAGAAGGAGGTTCTACCCTTCTTCCTTGACTTGACGGTAACTACAGAAGGGCAGCAATGCATGTGCATTCACCCCACAAAATGGACTGTCCTTTCAGCATGTGAGCAGTTCAGACCAGGTGAGATTCTAGTACTGAGAGATTTGGATTTTTCATACAGCTGACTCCTTAAACTCAAGCTTTATTTCAGATAGTGCTCAAAGAAACCTTGTTCACACCTTGCTTTTGTGTTTCTTTTTTCTTTCAGTCTTCTGCTCTTTGGCATTTATGTACTTTATTTATTTTTTTAAAGATTTATTTATTTATGCATACAAGATCTGGGGTGTAGGCCAGAGGTGCAGGGGGGTAAGAGGATTCACCAGAGACAGAGTGGGGAGCAGAGCAGGCAGATCTACTGAAATACACTGCTGAGGGGAGCAGTGGATGAGACTGAGAGGTCTGCTGCTTGCCATGGGGTCAGCTCCCCAGTGGCCCCTGAGAGCTTCATAGTGCTGAGACTTAACCCCTGAGCCACCAGGGAGGCGACATTTATGTAACTTCAAAGACTAAAATAATATTTTCTATGTATACCTCATTTTAGAAACTGTATTTTACTGGTACATATTTACATAAACATATTACCATGAAAAGAACATATCTGCAAAATCATATAGACCTTATGTTATGATAATTTATGGATGCTTCAAAGCTGGTGTTGGTTATACGGTTTCTGTTCACATCCTGACTTTAGAACCTGGTAACACGGACACGATGTAGTTCCATCCTGGGGCCGTCCACCAGCCTCCTGCAGCGTCCGCACCAAGCCAAGAACAGTATGTGTGGCTTTGTCTAACCACCTGCAAAGCCCCTGAGGACTCCAGTGGCCAAGCTGACAATGAGAGATGCCTCCACACACTCCACTCCCCCCCAAGGATGGGCACTGCCCAGGAGCAGAAATGAGGTGGGGCAGGAAGGGTCTGTCAAAAGGAGGTTGAAAAGTCTGCTCCTGGCTTTTGATTTTATTTTCTGTTTCAAGTATAAAAGCAAGGGGTGACAAGGCCAGTGCCCTTCCCTAGTCCCCAGCCCAGAAAAGTGATGGGTGTGTGTGTGTGTGTGTGTGTGTGTGTGTGTGTGTGTGTGTGTGTGAGAGATAATCCAGTTTCCACTGGTAAAGAAAGATGTGTTTGGCTTCTGTCTGCAGCCTTTCAGGCCCTGCCATACTCTCACCGCGAGCCGAGGGCCCTGGGACTTCAGACTACCCTAAAGTACCCAACAACCCAGCATTAAGTGTCCTTCCACAGCCCCAGGCTGCCTGAAGATCCAAACTTCCAACGAGTACGCAAATAATTAGAATAATCTCATTCCTTCACAATCTCAGGCGAGGATTTGAGTCCCCATTTTTCAGATGAGGAAACCGAAATCTCTGAACTTCCTGTCTCCCAAAACAAGATTTCCGGAATTTTCTGGTTACCTCTTAATTACTCATCACCGGGGTATGGGGGTTTCTGTCCTTTATAAATTTCACTCCAATTCTTTCCCCCATACCCTCTCCCTCAAAGCATAAATCTACCCCCATTCTACTTTTTCCTTTTCCTATCCAACCGGGTTTTACGGTCTCCTCTCCAAGGTCTACCGCTTGGAACCCCTAAGGATGCTGCTTCCAGAGTAGCACTTAGATGGAGCTACTTCTTTTCTTTAAAAATGCCTTTCCCTGTGGCCCTCATTCCCCTGCACCCTTTGCTCATCAAACTTGCCCAGACGCTTCGCTTCCTCACCTTCCTCGTCCTCTAATCACCGAGGGTGTCATCCAGCACAGCCTGCCCCCAAAATTTCAGCCTGCTCCTCCAACTCTCCCAGGTGCGGCTCCCGCCCTCCCCAAAGCTCAGGCCTGAACCTATTCTTTCCCTGAATCCACCATCAGCACCCCCACCCGCCCACCCACCGACCCCGGACTCCAACTCCCGCGCGCTTACCGGACCAGAGAACGAGCTTGCCGTGCGCTTCCTCTTGGGAGTCGGAGTCCCCGGCCAGCAGCGTGGAGGTGGCCGCGTAGGGCAGCGCCGAGCCCAGGCACACGTTGTAGCGCAGCGGTTCGCACGGGGCGGCCCGGCCGCAGTGGCTCAGCAGCGGCGGAGGGCCGGTCACGGCCGCGCTCCTTCTCGCGCTCCCGCCCGCGCTCCGCGGCCCAGGCCCGGTCGCATTCCCGCTTAAGGCCGCCCCCCGGCCCGGGCCCCCCAGCAGCAGCAGCAGCAGCAGCAACCCCAGCCCCAGGAGCTGAAGCTCCAGCCTCCGTGCGAGGCGGGCAGCGGCCATGGCCAAACCCGCCAACTCAGCAGAAGCCCCCGCGCCCCCGCCCGCTCCCCGGAGCCCCCAGGCCACACGCGCAACCCTTGGGGCCACGGAGGCGGCTCAGGCGACCTGTGCGCCCCGCGAGTCCGGTGCCGGGTTCCCCCGGACGCGCGGCGCGTCCCGGGCCCTAGGCGCCCAACTTCGCAAACTTTGGAACCCCGGCCCCATGTTTCGAGGCGGAGGCCCCGGTCGGGATGCACAACTCCCTACCCCCTCGCCAAGCAATCCAAGTTGTCTTCAGTCCCGGGAGCCCCCTGGGCCCCCAATCTCCAGTCCCATTCCCTCTCCCACCATTAAAACCACCTCCCGGTCCCGCGATGGTGGCCAGGCGCGGGCCGGGGGTGCGGGACTAGGTCCCCGGCTCCGCCCCCGCGGCCCAGCGGCCACCTTCGCCCCAGCGCGCCGCAGCCCCCGACTTCTCCCCGCCGACTGCCCGGCTCCTTTGTTGCTCTAGCTCACTCGGCTCTCTGGAATGCACGGGCCTCGCGGAGCCAAGCCCGGCCCCCCCCCCCGCCACCCCTAGGGGAGGGACTGGCCGAGGGAGGAAAGAGGAGGGGAGGGGATGCGAGAGAGGAGGAGCGCGAGCTTCGGCTGCGTCCGGGGCGCCCGGAGGGGCCCGGACTAGGGGGCCCTGATGATCTTGCCTGGAGCCGCGCCGCGAGACAAGATCATTTTGACCCGGAGCTGCTCGGAGACCCAGCGGGCACGTTGATTGGTGTGAGAATCGCTCGACTTGGTGGCCTGCAGAGAGAACTCTAAAGGTTTACGGTGGTGGGCGAGAGGGTACCTGAAGTCAGGGGAATGTCTCTTAAATCTCTGCCTGACTCGCCAAGCCGCCGGTCTTTTCTGCTTTTGGTTAGCTCTTTCAACTTGTGCCGGGGCCCCATGGACAAGAGCCAGTATTTAGGGTTTCTACTTCTCCAGATCTTTTCAGCTCGGGACCTGTGTGAGATATGACCTCAGAGTCACTCAAGGCAGCTGCCCCAGCTGCTGTTACCTGTGGGAGCAGGTGTCTGGAAACTAAACTTGCCTAAGTCAAGTGTTTGTTGCTACAAATGTGTGAAGTCTGAATTTGGTTTCCAATGATGGGTCCTGGATTGCCTAAAGGGAACCAGTCCATCTTCTGTGGTTCTTGCTACTCGGTGCTCCGGGAAGTTTCTGCTGTTCGCCTTCCCTGTTCTGCTCATTTGGTCTTTCTTTGCTCCTTTGCTTATCATGCTTGGTGCACTTGGTGTCACCTGCAACAGTTTACACCTATATCCAGGAGTCCAGCCAGGAGAGGGAATTTGCATTGAGCAACTTTTCTATGTAGCTGATGAGGCACCATCCTGAACTAGTGGGAGGGGAAGAGGGAAGAAGAGAGAGGAGAAGGAAAATGGAGAGAATATACAGAGCATTGTGCTGAGTGTAACATCCTTGAATAACTTGAGAACTTGCATTTTACTATGGAAACAAGGATTGCACTCAAGAAATAGTAATTTATCATGACATAGCAACAAAGCCTCCTCATCCAGGCCAAGGACCTTATCCTAATCTTTGTAACCCCAAAACATCTAGTGCACTGGAAATACATATTAATCACTCAATAAATAAGCTGTGGAAATCAGGTGTACAGTGAGTGTGTTATAGAAATTTATAGAAGGCAGAGATCAGTGTGGGTAGACGTGAAGGATTTGAGTCTAGCCCTAAGTGTGAATAGGAGGAGTGAGGAAAGTAGCGATGGGGAGAGCTGGCATTATAACTGAAGGAGACTAGGACTACAACAGCTCAGAGCATGACAGACCTGTTCATCAGTATATAGTAGGGCGTAAATTGGGAAACTGATTGGTAAGAAACCTTGAATATCATACAGAGTAATTAAAGTTTAATTCTATTGGCAACAAGGAGACTGCAAATTTTTGAGCAGAGGAGTGCATGTTTAAGAACATTAATCAGGTGACATGGGGGGGTATAAAGGGCACCAGGCTGGAGGCAAAGAACTATTTTGAGAGAAGTCACTAGAGATTTATGGAAGAAGTGGGAATAGACTATGTCATTGGGGTATAATATTCCCCACTGGAAAAATAATTTCAAACATTATGACCTACTTATTTTTTGTTGTAATATAAACAAAATGGCTGTTATAACATGTCCAAAGTATAAGCCACAGAGAAAGTTACCGATGCTCAAAAATTTGCAGTTTCCTCATTGCCAATATAAACTTTGATTCCTCTGTATGACATTCAAGGTTTCTTACCAATCAGTTTCCCGATTTACCCCCTAGTATATACTGATGAACAGGTCTGTCATGCTCTGAGCCGTTGTAGTCCTAGTTTCCTCAGTTGTATTTGTGAACTTCTCCACTTCTTTTCTGATTATTGTGAAGGCTTTCACACCTTGCAGAATTTTTTCAGTAATCCAGGTATCAGGGAAGAACCTACATAAGTATTCAGACAACTCCTTATCTCTCTGCTCTAAAATATTAGTAATTCTTCAAGTATGAAGATTCTATTATGCCTTCCTGGGATTTCTGGGGCGGTATGAGGAAGAATCATATCATTATAATATAGTAGCTTTACACTGAAGATACAAAAAGGTGAACTGAGAAGATCCAAAGTTGTTATCTTCAACCAGAATCTTCTTCCCTTCAGGAGAAGGGAGAAGATATTCTAATTCTCACTCTCTCTGTGTGTGTGTGTGTGTATGTGTGTGTATACACATATACTATTTACCAGGCTTCTGCATTCCTTTGTGGGAATCTTGCTGGCCTGGGCAAAAGGCAGCAGGAAGATGAATTGAGAAAATTCTCATAGTAATATTCACAGCTACTGGGCTCCCATGCATGATAGCTGCAACAACAGATATGGCTCCACATTTGAAGTGCCTGGGCTGTTCTCCAGAAACAGAAGGAAATGGAGATTCAGAAATTTTGTCAGATATCCAGTTTGGAAGGGGAAGGAAAGTGTCCAGTGGGGACCAGAGAATTTCCTAGTGGTTCCTGGTGTTCAGGGTCGTGGAGAAAGCTCACCTCTTCCTCCCCACAGGCACACCAAGGCTGCTACTATACTTCACAGACTGCTCAGAGTAACTTGACATGCTCTGGGTCTCTAACCTCCTGGCAGGATGTGAAATGATCCTCTCCTGAGCCTGAATCATCTCCCACCCCCTAGTTCCTGAAGAATCTTAACCCCATCTACGTGCCATAACAAGTCCTTTCCCAGGGCCATGCGAAGATGTCCTGTGTTGACAATGTATTACACTACTTGATTTGCTACAAGTAATTTCTTGATTTCTGAGTCATTCCCATAAAATATTTTGGCATCTTGAGGTCACACATTCAATGTTGCTTCTTTGTTATTTGCCTTTGGGGCTCTCCACTCACAAAGAATAAACAGGAAAGTCTGTGGGATATCCATGGGTATCCTTGAGACTATGGTTGCTTCCTGATGGTTCAGTTGTCACACTGGCCACAGTTTGGAGCATAATTGCTGAAGTGTTCTTGTTCTTTCCTTTTCCAGTGTTTCTTATTTTCTCAGAAGAACATCAAGTCAGAGGGAGGGGACAAAATAGGGAAGAGGCTAGCTAAGTTACCTCCCTAGAGAGGCAGCACAATAGATCTGAAATTAGTGACCTGTGTTGGGCCTTACTAGCCAAGCACTTTTTTTTTTTAAAGATTTTATTTATTTATGCATACCAGCTGGGGTACAGGCCAGAGGCGTGGGGCAGCGAGGGTTCACCAGAGACAAGAGTGGGGAGAAGAATAGGCAGATCAACCGAAATACACTGCTGAGGGGAGCAGAGGGCGGGCGAGGCAGGAGAGGTCTGCCGCGCTGTGTGGGAATCTCCCTGTGCGGGAATCTCCCCCGCCAGGCGTTGAACTCCTGTTGCCCCTGCCAACAGCTCCACAGCGCCGATGCGCCACCAGGGAGGCCCTACTAGCCAAGCACTTTGAGGAACTTATTCTGAGCCTCATATCTTCCTTAACAAAAATGAGATATTATCAGTTGTATTTCTACACAATAGCAATGAGCAATCTTAAAAGGCAATTAAGATGGCAATTCTACTGACAAAGCATCTAAAAGCATTAAATCCTTAGGAATACATCGAACCAAGGTGAAGATTTGTACACTGAAAACTACAACATGTTGCTGAAAGAAATGAAAGATGACCTGCATAAATGGAAAGGCATTCTGTGCACAGGCTTAGGAAGAGTTAACATTCTCAATACTACCAAAAGCGCTCTATAGATTCAATGCAATCTCTATCAAAATTCCAAAAGTCCTTTTCACAGAAATGGAAAAAATACATATATAATTACAAAAGACCAAGAACAGCTAAAATAATCTTTAAAAAGATTAATAAATTGGAGGGGCCTCCCTGGTGGCACAGCGCTTGAGCGCTGCGCTGTGGAGCTGTCGGCAGCACACGATGTGAGTTCGACGCCCAGCCAGGGAGAATCCCACATGGCACGGCAGACCTCTCCTGCCTCGCCCGCTGCTCCCCTCAGCAGTGTATTTCTGATCTGCCTGTTCTGCTCCCCACTCTGTCTCTGGTGAACCCTCTCGCCGCCCCACGCCTCTGGCCTGTACCCCAGCTTGTATGTATAAATAAATAAATCTTTAAAAAAAAAAAAAAAAGATTAATAAATTGGAGAAATTACACTTCCTGGTTTTAACACTTACTACAAAGCTATGGTAATTTAAACACTATGGTACTAGAATAAGGACAGATATGCAGACCAATATAGGAGAGCACCTAAAAATGATCCCAAACATATATGGCTAATTGATTTTCTACAAGGGTTCTAAGACCTTTCAATGGGGGAAATGAGTTTTTTCAATAGTGATGGGAAAAACTGAATATTTATATGCAAAATAATGAAGTTGTACCCTTACTTTATACAACAGGCAAAAACTAACTCAAAGACTTAAAATTAAGAGCTAGCAGCTCTCCAGCCTACCTGTAACTACGCAGGTGTTTCTTTTCACAACCTTTTCCTTTGCAAAGCAGCAGCAGCAGCCCTTCTGCCCACCTGTGACTGTGCCTTTTTTTCTTTCTCTTTTTCCTAGTAAACCTGTCATTCTAAGATGTAAAATAAATTAAATAAATAAACAAGAGCTAAAACTCTAAAATTCTTGGTAAAACACTGGAGCAAATTTGCATGACTTGGCAACATAGTAGACTTGGCAATGATTTCATGGATTTGAAACCAAAGAACAGAGGACAAAAGAAACATAGATAAATTGGACTTCATCAAAATTAAGCAACTTTTTGCATTAAAGGGTAGTATCAGTCATGCAAAAAGACATATACATATAGGAATGACCTTGAAAACATTATGCTAAGTGAAATAAGCCAGATATAAAAGATTAATATTATATAGTTCCATGTCTATGAACTACCTAGAATATGAAATTCACAGACAGAAAATAGAATATACTTTACTGGGGTTTTGAGGTAAAGGGAAATGGACTTATTATTTAATGGCTACAAAATTTTTATTGGAGTAGATGAAAAAGTTTTGGGTCAACATAATGTAGATGTTTACACAACATTGTAAGTATACTTAATGCCACTGAATTATAAATTTACAAATAATTAAGATGTAACTATTATGTTATGTATACTTTACCACTATAAAAGTATATTACTACTTAGTTATAAGGAATCTAATGAAGATTAATATGAAGTAACATGAGAAAGCTTGGTTCTTAGTGCTTCCTGTCAGCTTCACTTGCCTAGTTTCATCTCCAACATCTACCCTACGGTGTAATTTCAGCAGTTTTTAGAAGGAAAGGGAAATTTTACCTCATTTCAGGCTGTCACTGCAGACTGATGTCAGGTTTCAAGGTCTTTTCTGGGTAATGACAGTTCTGTCATTACTAAAGAATGTAGTTTTCCTCTTCTTCGTAAATGGCACTGTTGTTTACCCAGCAGCACCCTCCAAAGACTTTGGAGTCATCCCTGACTCGTCTCTTTTTTTTTTTTTTTTTTTTTTAGAGATTTATTTATTTATACATACAAGCTGGGGTACAGGCCAGAGGCACGGGGCGGCGAGAGGGCTCACCAGAGACAGAGCGGGGAGCAGAACAGGCAGATCAGAAATACACTGCTGAGGGGAGCAGTGGGCGAGGCAGGAGAGGTCTGCCGCACCATGTGGGATTCTCCCCAGCTGGGCGTCGAACTCGCATCGCACACCACCAGCCGACAGCTCCACAACGCAGCGCTCAACCGCTGCGCCACCAGGGAGGCCCCCTGACTCTTCTCTTTCCCTAATATCCTACACCCAATCCATCAGCAAGTCACATTAGCTCTACCTTTGAGAAATGTTTAGACTCCAGCGGCTCCTCATCCCCTCCAGAGCTGCCAACCTGGTCTGAGCCGCCATCACCTGTCACTGAGGTCACTCCCAGAGCTTCCTAACAGAGCTCTCTCTTACAACTTCTCTCCAGCCTGGTGCCAGACCTCATCTGAGGCTGGCCACAGTGATCTTTCAAAAATGCAAGTTGGATCCTATCATTTATCTGCTCAAAACTGTCTGATGGTGTTTCATCACTTAGTGTAAAGCTCCAAGACCTCATCATGACTTCACCCAGTCCTTGCCAGCCCCTGGCAACCTCCTGGCACTCATTTGCTGCCACTCTGGTCCATACTGCACCAAGCAAAATTCCCACCTCAGGACCTTCCACTCATGTTCACACTTCACCCAGTTCTCTGTTCAAATATTCCTCCTTAAGAAGGTATTCCTTACAAATTGTTCTAAAGAAAATGAAGTTCATTAGTATAAATCTAAACAAAAATATGTATAGGATCTATATGATGAAAATTATGAAAAGCTGATAAAAGGAATAAAAAACAACTTAAATCCTTGGAGATCCCTGGTGGCACAAGGGGTTAAGTCTCAGCTATCCACAGCCACTGCAGAACAACTTTGATCCCTGTGGGGAGCTAACCCACATGTCAAAGCAGACCTCTCCTGTCTTGCCTGCTGCTCCCCTCAGCAGTGTATTTCAATCAATCAGGCTGTTCTGCTGCCCACTTTGTCTCAGGGAATCCTCTCACCCCCCCACACCTCTGGCCTACACCCTTGGAGAGACACTGTGTTCATGCATTGGAAGATTCAGCAAAGATGTTGATTTCCCCTAAGTTGACTCTCTAATACAATTTCCCCTAAGTTGACTCTCTTTAATACAATTCCTATCAAAATTTCAGCAAGATTCTCTATAGAAACAGACAAGCTTATTCTAAACTTTACATGGAAAGTGAGAGGCCCTAGAATAATAAAAATAATTTTGGGAAAAGAACAAAGTGGGAGGAATCACTTCTTGATATTAAGGTTTATTATATAGCTATAAAAATCAATAGACACATTGATCAATACACTAGAGAACCCAGAAATATGACCACAAATATGACTAATTAATAATTTTTGACAAAGTAGTAAAAGATATTCCTTGGAGAGTAAACTTTTCAACAAATGGTGCTGGAGCAATTAGACATCTATAAACAAAAAAGAAAAAGAAAGAAAGAAGCTTGATCTAATAACTTATACAAAAAGTCAATTCAAAAATGAAGGACTTAAATGTGAAACTATAAAATTTCTAGGCGAGAATATCTGAGAAAACCTTTAGGACCTCTAAGATTTTTTTTTTTTTTTTACAGTTTCAAAGGACAGGTTTATTAGGAAAAGGAGAAAGAAAAAGAGAACACCTGCATAGTCACAGGCAGGCAGGAGAGCTAAGAGTTCTTAGACTTCACACCAAAAGCATGACCCCTAAGAAGGAAAATCTATAAATTTTATCTCATCAGAATTAACATCTTTTGCTCTACAAAAGATACTGTTGGGAGAATGAAAAGACAAATTACAGATTCAGAGAAAATATTTGCAAATCTTATATCCAACAGAGGTCTAGTATTTGGAATGTACAAAGAACTCTCAAAACTCAGCATAAAAAAAATACCAAACAATCTAATTAGAAAATGGGCAAAAGACATGCACAGACACTTCACCAAAGAAAAAATATAGGTGGCAAATAAACACATGAAAAGGTATTCAACATCATTAGCCATTAGAGAAATGCAAATTAAACCACAATGAAGTATCACAACACTTATCAAAATGGCTAGAATGAAAAACAGCGATTAACACCAAATGTTGGCAAGTGTGTGAAGAAACTGAATCACTTATACATTGCTGGGGAACATAAAATGATACAGTCACTCTGAAAAAGTCTGTCAGCTTCTGGGAACGCGCGCGCGCACACACACACACAACCATACATACACTTATCATACAACTGAGCAGTCACATGCCTGGGCATTTAGCCAAGAGAAATGAATGCTTATTTTCACGCAGGAACTTGCACATGAATGTTCACAGCAGTTTCATTTGTAATAGCTCAAAATTGGAAATTAACCAAATGTCTTTTAATTGGTGAATTGTTAAACAAACTGTGGCACACCCATTTTATGGAATACTATTCAGAGAGATAAAAAGGAACCAACTATTGATACATGTAACAATTTGGATGGGGAATCATGCTGAGTGAAAAAAGCCAATCTTCAAAGGATACCTATTGCATGATTCCTTTTATGCAACATTCATGAAGTAACGTAATTATAGAGATGGAGGAGAGATTAGTGGTTGCCAGTGGTTAGTGATAGTGGGAAGGGATAGGTGTGGCTATGTAAAGGTAACATCAACATGTCTTATGATGATGGTACAGTTAAGTATTTTTTTATAACAGCTTTATTGAGATATAATTCATATACACAATTTGGTACCTTGATTGTAGTGGTAACATGAGATTACACATATGTGTACATAGAACTATGCACACACACAAATGATGCATGTATAACTGGTGAAATCTGAATTTAAGCTCTATTGATGGCACTTATGTCAATTCCTTGGTTTTGACCTTGTACTATAATTGCATGTTAACATTGGGGGAGGTTAGGAACAAGTACATGGGCTTCCCTGCACATTTCATTGCAACTATCTGTGGCTGTATTATTTCAAAATATTTTTTTTTAGTTTAAGGCATTTTTAACTGCCTCATCCAAAATAGTACTTCTTCCATCACTCTACCCTCATAGCCTGTTCCTGCTTTTTTTTCTTCTATCCTCTATCTTTATCTGATATAGTACATGTAATGTATAAAATACAACATAGGGCCTCCCCGGTGGCGCAGCGGTTGAGCGCTGCGCTGTGGAGCTGTTGGCAGCTGCGATGCAAGTTCGACACACGGCCGGGGAGAATCCCACATGGTGCGGCAGACCTCTCCTGCCTCGCCCGCTGCTCCCCTCAGCAGTGTATTTCCGTCGATCTGCCTGTTCTGCTCTCTGCTCTGTCTCTGGTGAACCCTCTCGCCGCCCCACGCCTCTGGCCTGTACCCCAACTTGTATGTATAAATAAAAAATAAATCTAAAAAAAAAAAATTATTAAAAAAAATAATAATAAAATACAACATATATTGTATAAATCTGTCTTCTCCGGCAGACCTAGGAACTTGAATTCGCCATTGTATGTCCAGTGCTACAATGGCACGTGTTACCTTATCTTTTGTTGAGTGAATACATGAGTTTACCTGACTTCCTATAGGTGTACATTTCATTTATTGTGTCCACAGATAAAGTGGCCTTTACAGCCTCCTGCCAGAAACAGCACCTTTATTAAGGCATCTACCATATTCTCCATTCAGAGGAAACTTGATTGCCATTTTCTAATAGTTTACATTTAATAAGTGTGATTGGCCAGTGGGGAGGAGGCATTCAGTTTTATTCTGTTCATTCCTCCCCTGTTTCAATCAGGCCTTTTGGGATTATGTTCTCATTTAGTCTTTCTGGGATAGTTAAACCTTCAGCTATGAGAAGGAAGCTAAATAAAGGTCCTTGAATCTGACAGAGTTGACCCTGTGTTCTTTAAACTGAGCTTCAGGAAGTCAAGACTTGAGACTGAATTGTTCAACTGAAATGAAGTAAATGTATAAGAAAAAGAAACAGTGTAAAGGAAGATCAGTAAAGTCTCAGTCATCTGTCTTACTACAAATGCTCATGATATATTCTATTGTGCATCTATGGTAGGCAAAACAATGGGCCCCCAAAATGTACACACCTAATCCCAAAACCTGTGAACAGGATACTTAAAATGGCACAGGGACTCTGCAGGTGAATGTGATTAGGAAGCATCTTGTGATGGAGGAATTAGTCTGGACTGTGCAGATGGGCCCAACCTAACCATGTTGACTCCAAAGAACTCAACCTTTACTGGCTACAGGTAACAAATTAGATGGCGGGCCTCCCTGGTGGCGCAGCGGTTGAGCACTGTACTGTGGAGTTGACGCCCGGCTGGGGAGAATCCCACATGGTGCGGCAGACCTCTCCTGCCTCGCCCGCTGCTCCCCTCAGCAGTGTATTTCTGATCTGCCTGTTCTGCTCCCCACTCTGTCTCTGGTGAACCCTCTCACCGCCCCTCGCCTCTGTACTGTACCCCAGCTTGTATAAATAAATCTTTAAAAAAAAAAAAATTAGATGGCAAGAAGGATTTATCTGCTGTGGCCAGCTTTGAAGATGGAAGAGGGAGCTTTCAGAAGCTGGATAAGACAAGAAAGATTCTCTCCTAGAACCTCTGGAAAGGAATGCAGCCATGCCAGTATCTTGGTATTAATCCAGTAAGATCCGTATTAGGCTTTCAACCTACAGAATTATATGATATTAAATGTGTTGTTTAAACACTAAGGTTTATATTAAAATGTCACCAATATTTTAACTAATATTTTGCCCTGATTATAGTTTTTCTATTGACTTTGCTTATAAGCAACAGAAACCAAGCTGAGATTCCTCAAGTACACAAAGCAGGATTTCTTGTATGACTAATGTCTCAGGGAACCCAAGGCAGGCCAACCAAGGAGCAGCAGAAAGGTTGTAGGACCACAGTAAATATTTCCTCTGCTCCTTTTTTCCCTCTGCCTCCCAACCCTCAACCTTTTTCATTCTCTTCTTTCTGCTTAGCCCACTATGACTGATATCTTTATAAGAGGAAATTGGGCCAAAGGCATGAAGGTAAGATCATATTGTGAAGACAGAGACAGAGGTTGCAGTTAAGCTATATTAGTTAAGGAATACCCAAGGCTACCAGAAGCTGAAAAAGACAAGGAAGAATCCTACCCTACAGGCCCCAGAGGGAGCACGCACAGTCCTGTCAAAATCTTGATTTCAATTTCAGTAGTTTAAAGCCACCGTTTGCACTACTTTGTTATAGCAGCCATAGGATACTAATGCAATGTCCTGACTCAGTCAACTATATTTAAGAGAACTGGTCTTATTGCATAAATATGGCTCTCTGAGATTTACCCCTATGCCTTGAGAGTGGCTAGTTTCAAAGAAGGAAGAATCATTGTGAGATGGTAGAAATACACTCTAGTTCCCTACAACTAATAAATAAGATAATCTTATTTTTTTTTGTTTTGTTTTGCTTCAAAATATCTAATTCTTTTAAGCTATGCATGAGAGTGGAAAGAGGAGGTGGTAGATTGAATAATCGCCACCCAAAAATGTCCATGTCCTAATCCCTAAAACCCTTTCATGGTAAAAAGGACTTTGTAGATGTGATTAAGAATCTCAAAATAGGAAGATCATTTTAATTATCTGGATAATTTGGGTGAGGCCAATATAATCACAAATGTCTTTGTGGGGGTCGAACCCCACAAGGGTCAGAGAAAAAGGAGATGTGATAGAAGCAGACATTAGAGTGCTTCAAAGAGGGAAAAAGAGACCAGGCATCTAAGATACCAAGTGGCCCTAGAAATTGGAAAATGGATTCTCTAGAGTCCCCAGAAGGAACTCAACCCTGCTCACATCTAGATTTCAGCTCAGTGAGAGCTATTTTGGACTTCTGACTTAACAGTGTGATACAACAAATTTGTGTTGCATTAAGTCACTAACTTTGTGGTGATTTGTTACAGCAGCAGTAAGAAATGAAAACAGAAGAATCAGTGTTTCACTGAACATTCTGCAATGTTATCTATCACTACTGGACCCAAGTCTTTGTTTAAACTGTAGGGTTGAGGCCCACAGACCTCCTGGTATCTTTCTCCTCATGCTATCAAGCCAGACTGCACCATCCTTCAGGTTTTTCTCTCTCCTTCTACCTATCAGCAGACTGCCCCAAGAGTCTTCTCCATTCCCCTGCCTTTGAAGCCTAGATCTGATGGCTGTTCTAAGATACTGCTGCTTGAGACTAGAGTTATTAGAAACACAGAAATTTGGGTGCAAGTAACTAAAACATGAAATAGCAAGAGGTCTTTTTAAAAATAGGTGGATTTTCTCTCCCAGGGTCAGGCCAAAGAGAAAGAAAGCTAGAGACTCAGAACCAGAGACAGTGAGAACAGCTTAAACAGCACTGTAAACTTCTGAACATCTGCTCTAGACGTTTTAAGGCTTGGGACTTGGGCATAAATCCCCTATCCTTTTGTCCAAGCCCAGAAACCTAGATTCTGAGAGACAGTAGAGACTATGGTAAACACGCAGTTTGGAGTGTAAGAAATCTAGCTGGATTTGAATCTTGGTTCTGCAAACCTCCAACAGGTCCCCTAACGAGTCCCGTCAGTGAGCGCCTCAGAGCAGGTGAACACAAAAAGTATAACACCTCACTTCTTAACACAAACCAGACTTCTGGGTCCAAAAGAAGTATAAAATGCATGTCTCTGGCACTAAGAAAGTACGCTTTAACTCCTCTTTCCCAGGATAAAATGCCCTTGCTTTATTATTTTTTTTTATTTGTGATTTTATTTTTTTCTTTCCCTTCTGTTACTAGCTGGAGCTAAACATTGGCTGGGGCCCCAGGCGGCTGCTGGAAAGGCGCCCTCCCAGGAGCAGAAGGCTCGCTTAGGAGAAACTGGGGGTGGGGCGCGAACTCGCGCTTGTCTCCCCAGGGCGGCAGGGATTCTCTTGTCCTATGGCCAGACTTAAGCCCCAAGCTCTAAGCCCCCTGCACCCCAACAGCAGGTGACAGCCAGAACACTTTGCGGGGCACTTTGGAGTAGGAAGGCTCTCGAAGTCCGGGGCCCAGCGGCTTTAGGGAGGGGTACGCGGGCGCCGCGCCCAGCAGCCGCGTGGGCGGGGACCACCCACGGCGCCGCGCGGCCCCGCCCCCAGCGCTCCCGCCCGGCCTCCTGGCTCCCCGCCCTCGCACGCTCCTCTCGGGGCTAGGAAGCCCGGCGTCCAGCTCCAAGTGTTTTTGAGTCCTCTCTTAGGCGAGCTAGGATAGGGTACCCAGCCTCTACGATGAAGATTTACTGGGGGCGGGAGGGGGACGCTAGCGGCCCCAAAACGGGGGCGAAGGGATGGCTGCTTCTTCCTCGTTCCCCTCCCCCAGCGGAGAGTGCGAGACTCAAGATTTCCGGACTCTCCTTCGCTACTTCCATTCTAAAAGTTTTGGGTAGCGTTTTACTTTTAACTCACTGTAGTTCGGGAACAAATTAACATCAGGTTTTGGGATAAAAAATTGCCCTTCCCACATAAATATTGGGAATCTTCAGACCTAATTTAGACCAGAAAGGGCGGGTTGTCGGAGGGGTAGTGCATCTGGTTGAGGGATATGGGACGACTGCGGGAGTCTCCAGTACCCTTTTGCGGGGAGGGCCCACAGGCTGGGCCCTGCTACCCCCTAGCCTTCTGCTTGCCAGGATGGAAAATTCATGGCGTTTACCTTAGCCCGGGTCAACAAACTTTTATTGCCATTTCTGACTTTCCTGGCCCCAGCAAGATCTCTGCTGCTTTCACGGCAGAAACGAGCTCTGATGTAGGGGGATGGGGTAGGTGGGGAATTTATCTCGCACCCTCTGCACACTGCCAAGGTTAAAGAAATCCCCACTTGCTGGAGAGGGAGGGCCAGACAGGGGAAGAATTCAAGGGCAGTAAGGCTCAGTTCCACCTCTGCTGGCTGCAGAACACGGAGACCTGGAGACCGTGGTTCCAAACCTTTTTCAAAGGAGAGGGGGAGGAATTTGGCCGCTGCTGTACCCCTTGCCCTTGCTGCCATGTTTCTATGGAAACGAGGAGGGGCAGGATGTAGCTCATCTCACCACCTGGGAGGATGGCTGGGCAGGCATTTAGTAAACATACCCCTTCCACTTCTGCCCAGCACATACAACTGTCCCCAGCCGACCCCCTAGCTCACTGCCTGAACCACTCCCTTCCCTTCTGGAGCTGGTATCATGCCAGCTCAACTCCAGGCAGGGCTGCTGGTGTCCACTCTCCAGCCAGGCCTCACTGGCAAGAACCATCACCTGAATGTCAAGCTCAGGAGCTGCCCTGGTAGCTGCCCTCGTAGGTAGCCTCCGTAAAAAGCAACAGCTTAGTACCCCCCCAGCTCTGCCACTGCTGTTTCCCAAACATCTCTGTCTTCAAACATCAAAACTTAAAAAAACAAAAGCCCAAATGCATAAGGTCAGAAACAACACAAAAATAACATTCTAACGATGCTGAGGGCTTGGATGGGGAGAGGAGGCGCATCCTGCATCCTCCAGAGACTTGAGCCACCTGTGCTCCCTTGTCTTCCGCAGTCTGGAGTTTGCTTCTTCCCACTGGGTGGCTGCTGGAGGACTGGAATCCAAATCTCCATTTGGTGCCAGAGCTGTACCCACTGCAGTTGGTCGCTGAGGCTTCACCTGTCGCCATAGTGAGGGAGTGCAGCATGAATCTCAGTACCAAGGGTCAGCCCGGTGCTGCTGGTTGTAGAGCTGTAGTTTGATCTGATCTTTGATCTGATTCACAAGGATCTGGGACAGCAAGATTCCCACGAGCTGGGAGAGGTGGGAAGGAAATGGGCTCTTAGCAGTGAGTGATGTTCTTGTTTTCCCTGACTCAGTCTTCCCAGTGTGGTCAGTGCCATCACATTCCCTGCCCCGTGGAAGTGTCAGTGCCTGAAATCCTAGCTAATTCCCATGTGCCCTCCCCAAACAAAGGCGTCTTTGCAGAATTGTGCAACTCACAAGTTTTGCAGGGTAAGTTACCTGGGGGATGGCCAGGCCCAGTGCTACACCACCAAGTAAGAAGAGGTTGCTGTGTATCCAGTTGACCAGTTTGTCAATACAGCCATTGGTGTAGATGACTTTACTAGCCTCCAAGTAGTCCAGGGCCTGCATACCTTGGCCACACATGGTGTTGATCACTGCCTGGGACAGAATTGAAAAACCAAGTAGGACTCTCATTCCTATAACTTTTTCTTTTGGACCCGAACTGAAGGACTTCCCACCTTTCCTAAACTCCTAAATTATTAGAGAATGCTTGTGGTGGGTGCTAGGTTGGAAGTTGCTAAATGCAGACTTCCCTTCCCCTGAGAGATCTGAGTGTGTTCTCCTTCCTTAGAGATCTGAACCTGCTAACCCTCCCCCGCCCCAGGCTGTGGGAATGAAAGGTTAGCAGAGCCATCAGACTGAAGGAAAACATCTGAGCTGCCCTACAGAAATGACTGCTTAAACTAGGGAGTGGGGGTTGCCAGTAGCAGCTGCCTTAATCAGACAGTAACCCAGATGCATGCCCAGGAGGACAAGGGGGGTGCTCACCTGGTTGGGGGTAGGCAAGCAACAGGAGTAAGGCACAGAGCAGCGCTCACGGCTAGGGTTGTCTTCGGAACAGTTGAAGTACATGTTCTGGGACCAATCCTTATAGGAAATCCCTCCACAGCAGCTGAACTGCAACAAAGCCCACCACAGAGGTTAAGAATCACCCAGCTGTCACATTGAGGTGACCAGGGGAGCTCTCAGCTGCCAAAAGACTAGCAGGCTTCCACTGGTAAGTTCAGGTTGTTTAAACACAGTATCTTTTTTTTTAGATTTATTTTATTTATGCATATAAGAGCTAGGGGTGTAGGCCTGAGGTGCAGGGGTGGTGAGATAATTCACCAGAGACAGAATGGGGAGCAGAACAGGCAGATCAACTGAAATACACTGCTGAGGGGAGCAGTGGGTGAGATAGGAGAGGTCTGCTGCGCCATGTGGGAAGCTCCCTGGCTGGGGATCGAACTCACGCTGCAGTGGCTGCGGGTAACTTCATAGTGCTGTGACTTAACCCACTGAGCCAACAGGGAGGCCCTAAACACAATATCTTAAATCTTGAGTTCAAGTTTATCAGTGGCCTTCACCTTAAGTTTTTTTTTCATTTTCTATTATTTTATGTATCTTTTATAACTTGTTATAGCTTTACACATATATTTTGTTTTACATGTTCAATTTTGAGCTCCTTGGGGGTAGTTTCAGGAATTGCCGTCCTGCAGAGCATAAAGCCCAGCAAAACAAGGTACTCAAAAATACTGACTGAGGCCCTCCCTGGGGGCACAATGGATTAAGTCTCAGCACTAAGAGGCTATCCTCAGCCACTGTAGCATGAGTTCGATCCCCGGCCAGGGAGCTTCCTACATGGCGCAGCAGACCTCTCCTGTCTCGCCTGCTGCTCCCATCAGCAGCGTAATTCAGTAGATCTGCCTGTTCTGATCCCCACTCTGTCTCTGGTGAATCCTCTCACCCCCTGCCACACCTCTGGCCTACACCCTAGATCTTCTATGCATAAATAAATCTTTTTTTTTAAGATTTATTTATTTATGCGTACAAGCTGGGGTACAGGCCAGAGGCGTGGGGCGGCGAGAGGGTTCACCAGAGACAGAGTGGGGAGCAGAACAGGCAGAGCAACATGTGGGAATCTCCCTGGCCGGACGTCGAACTCACGTCGCCACTGTCAACAGCTCCACAGTGCAGTGCTTAACCACTGCGCCACCAGGGAGGCCATAAATAAATAAATCTTTAAAAAAAATACTGACTGAAAGAATTAAGAGATCGGTGCTGAAAACATCTTAATAGAAGAGAAAACACAGGAGAATCTTTAATATTGTGGGCCCTATTACTCCATGAAAGCAAACAGGATCCAAGCCATGTATCTGTTACACCAAGGAAAGGGGAACTCAGCGCTGATCTCAAAAGCATTTTAATGTAAAAAGTAACTTTTGATTCAGAGCAGTATTACTCATACTGGCTAAAAGGCAGGAACAACCCAAATGTCCAGCAAAGATGAATGAATAAACAAAATACGGTATATACATACAACAGAGTATTCTTCAGCCTTAAAAGGAAGAAAATGTTGACATCCTACCACATGGATAAAACTTGAAGGCAGGTTAATTAAAATAGGCCAGTCATAAAAGGACATATGCTGTGCGATTCCACTTATAAAAGAGGCCTAAAATAGTCAAATTCAAAGACAGAAAACAGAATGGAGGTGCAGGAGCTGGGAGTGAGGTGGGCAGTTACTGTTTAGTGGGCACAGAGTTTCAGCTGGGGAAGATGAAAAGGTCTAGAGATGGACAGGGATGATGGCTGCACAACGATATGAATTACCTAACGCTGTAGGTCCATACACTTAGAAATGGGTAAGATGGTAAATTTATCTTGGCTGTATTTTACCTCAATTTAAAAAATTTAACTTTTGAATAGGTAATATTCACAAATCGGCTATTGTTTCCCTATAAGTCACTACTTGTAATGGCTTCTTACATAGCCTTCCTTTTGCAAATAGGAATGCATTAATCTTTCTTCCCTTTTTTTTTTAACACAAATGGTAGATTACTATATATACTGTTCTGTATCCTTAAAAGTACTTTATTTTTTTCAAAAGATTTTATTTTATTTTTGCATAGACGAATCCGGGTGTAGGCCAGAGGTACGGGTGGTAAGAGGACTCACCAGAGACAGAGGGGAGCAGAACAGGCGGGTGACTGAAATACACTGCTGAGGGGAGCAGTGGGTGAGACAGGAGAGGTCTGCTGCGCCATATGGGTTAGCTCCCTGGCTGGGGATCAAACTCAGGCTGTTGCGGTGATAGCACTGAGACTTAACCCCTAGGATCCCCTGAAAGGCCCCTTAAAAGTACTTTTAAATCACTCTGCTATGTATGGTTTTTTGCCAAAATTCCTAGAATCCATTACCTGGGATTTATCGAAGAAGCCATGGGCCTGGGGGATAAGGCATCTCTTGGGATGGCATTAATCTTATGCCTATAGCCTCCCAGGCCACTAGATGCCCCTCACCCCCACTTTTAGCTCATACCTTCTTCTGGCCAAAATCAATAAGGTTCTGTAGGTCCAAGTCATCTCGGTAGTGCACAATGGCATTATTGATGATCTCACTCACTTTCCCCCGAGCCTGCCAGAGAAATGAGTAGGGAATCACAACACAGGACTAACCCTTCATGTGTTCCTGCGGAAGTAGCAGTAGACAGTGGTCATCCCTCTTTAAGTCAGTCTTAAAATCAGAACCTATTGTTAGTGGAAAAAATGGCCAGGTCCAAAGTCCATTCACCCTGGTACCAGTGGGCAAGAGAAACGCTGAACCTGCTCTTGCCACTTCTCAGAGCCACATTTCAAGATAATCCTTTGTCTTTTTGAATACTATTGCCACAAAAGACTTGCTTATTATATTACTATTTTCTATTTTAGAGAAGTTTACTGAGCTGAGCACTGACCTCTAGTGGATATAAGAGAATTGCATCTTTAGTCAATCCTGCATTGTATCGTTTTAGAATTTTACTAAGGCCTGAAGGATTAGGACATTCTGAATTAATTCAGTGGCTCTCAATTCCATGAGCTCTTCCTTCGCTTTGTTACTTTTCTCAGTTTTTCCTACCCATAGACCTCTACTCTGCACTGACAATCATTTGCTCTTTGGGACCAGTTCTCTGGTTCTTAAATAAAAGGACTCCACTGAATGGCCAGCAACTTTCAGATATGCAAGCACTGCCCAAAACCTTGCTTACTACCCCCCCTCCTTCATTTTGTTTATTCCAACAAATAACTTTTAAAAGAAATAAAAGGCTCTTCATGTTGTCTGTGGTTCACTTGGTAACTGTTCTCCTCAATCATTTGCCATTAACATTTACAGATTATGTTAACTTTGTGTTCATGGAATTTACTTCCCCGGTGGCCTCTCAGACTGTTTGAGGAAAACACCTTACAATAGTAAAGTCTTCTTTAAATATGGTGACTTTAAAGGCCATTCATTCATCCCTAAGGAGACCCTTTCAAAGGCTGATGCTTCTCAGGGGAAGGAGTGCTGTGGTTAATTAGTCAGGTGAAACACAGACTGAACCTTCTCTTCCTCCCTCTGGTTCACACCTAAGGCCCCTTGGCTCCCAATGCTACCTTGTCTGAGAAGACGAAGCCCAGGACTCCAGCCGCCAGCTGCAGCAGGAACACGATGGTGAGGCAGAGTGAGAACTGCAGGGGCAGGCGGGAAGAGGAGACAGTCTATTACCACCTGAGCAGTGGCCCCAAAGTCATGAAGAGAATGGGCTGCTTTTCCCAGATGCCCCCCCAGACACATGATAGAGACCACTGCCTCTGGGACAGTCTCGGGAGGTTTCGCTGCTGGGTCGCAGGGCAGAGCTCTACAGTAGAGAGAGGACAGCACAGATCCTGGGGGTAGGGTGGGACAGGGAACTGGAAGGTATTCAGGAGGCTGAAAGGCACATGGACAAAGGAGCCAGGGGTTTTCTGGTGGGGCCCTTGACCACTCACTGTCTGCAGAAGGCAGATGTTCTCACGAAGGGATCCAATGCAGCCGCAGAAGGTGAGCAGGAACATGAGGACGCCCACCACGATCAGCAGGATAGCAGGGTCCACTGCCAGGCAGGCCAAGGCTGCTTCTGGGAAGGGGTCTGTGTCTCAGTCTGACCCTGGTACCAACTGAGGGTGTGCCCAGAGATGGATGGGGTGCCTTTCCCTGGTGGGGCAATCTCCAGTATGGTTGGGGGAAGGTTATGGGGAGGCAGTATTGCCCTCCTATGAGAACAAAAAGGGCCCAGAAGAGTGTGTGCTATCTGATTTGAGGAACTACAAATAAGAGCTTTTATTCCTGGGCTTAAGAGGGGAGGGACCACTTTCGCTCCAGAAAAGAATTAGAATGGCATTAGGCTTGCCAGCTTTGCAGATTTTGTTTCCTGGAGACTTTGTGCAGTGAAATGGGAATGAAGGTTGAGTTACCCGATGACAGGGCTAGTGAGGGACTAAAGCCTCTCATTGCTCCCAGAGGCCTCTACCTTCTTTCCTAGATACTTCTAAGTCTGAGGCTAAGGTGTAGACACATCTTGGAAGACTTGAGGGAGTTCAGGGAAATGCAGGAGAAATATCACGGCGCTGCATGCCTTGGAGCAGGCCCCTGGGGCTGGCTAGAGGGCGGCTGCCACCTTGATCCCATAGCTTATGTGGGAAGAAGCGTCAGAGGGCCGGGGCTAAGGAGGAAGGAGCACAAGGTGTGGGGAGGTGGCGGAGGACCTCGAGCTCACCTGCGTGCTTCATCAGCCGAGCGTACACTCCCACTGCCACCATCACCATGGAAATCACCTGTGGAGACAGGGAATGAGCCGGAATCTGAGATTTTTGCCACCTGAGAGCCCTGATCACCATGAGTAACCTTAAGCAGAGCAGGAGGGGGGTGACGTTCCCAGGGCCCAGAGACGGGCATCCTTTTCCTCCTGGTGACACTGTTCATGCATCTGTCAGTGCTTCGCCAAGTTTTCAGCAAGATATCTCATTTGATTTGCGTAACAGTTATCTTGTGAGGCAGCAATTACCCCCATTTTACAGATCAAATTTACAGGATATTAAAGCACAACATTGTAGGGTAAGTGAATTATCAGGCTTTTTGCGCCATTAGCCTCTATGGCTATCACCTGCGGTCTTGACTGTTTGCTGCAGAAGGCACTTGGGAGTGTGGGTGAGGGCACGTGTGCCTGGTGGTCGACACCTGGGGCATGGGTGGGGCGTGTGTGTGTGTGTGTGTGTGTGTGTGTACACCTGAGCCTAGAGCTCAGCAATATGAGGGCGGCGTCACTCAGACAGAGGACGGGAGGATGAGTGACTATAGAGGAGAGGACACCACGAGAGAACGCCAGAGAGCCTAGAGAAAGGGTAAAGATTCGCAGGGACTAGGAGGCTCAGCTGCCCCCCAAGCCTCCTGGCCTCCCTGCCTTCTCTCCCTGCCTTGCGGCCTGCAGGCCTGGAACTACAAACATGGACCCATGCTGGACAAATCTGAACCTCAGTATCTTTATCTGATGCTGAGAGTTAAAAACAAGTGCATCTAATAAGATTACTGTGAAAAGCAAGTAAATAATGCATGGAAAGCATTTAGCACAACACTAGACAATAAATATCTATCATTACTGCCCAGGGTCCCATAGAAACTCCGGAAGTTCTGAATTCTCCATCTCAAGGGGCAGGTCTAGAAGCTGAAGCAGCCTCAGCAGACGCTCTTCCAGAGCTCTGTCCTCCCTGGAGGTTGACATGGTGTCACACACCAGGATGAAAGGCCGGACCAGTGTGAAGCATGAGTGCCTGTGTGCAAAGTGTCACAGATGCCTTGGCGAAGTCAGCTCTATCTTTATGAAGCTGACCAGTGTGGAGGGCTGGAGGAGTTTACACATCTCAAACTTCTGGCTCCCTGAGAGAACAAAGCCATCAGGACTACCGGGGCTCCCCAAAGGCTTCTGTGCCCCAGCTGACCCCAGGCCTCCGAGAGTGCGGGGCAGTCCTGTGTCCACATCTCTTGACCACCATTTTTTTGTTCCCAGTCCCCAGGCTGGTGCTAAGCAGCAGGTGGCTGTCGCCATGGCAATAGCGGGGCCAAGCTCTGGCTGGAGGGAGTTCTCAGCAGCAGGGACATGACCAGCTCAGTGGGAAAGTAGATGGCTGGCTAGACTCCACTGTCCTGCAAGGTAGAAACCAGCTGGAAGGGGTCAGTGGGGGGCTTTCGTGGGAGAAGGGGACTGGGTAACAGGCATCAGGGGAGGATCAGGCTAGTCCCTCAGCAGAGAGACGGTTTTCCTTGGGGGCTTCCTTTACTAAGGCCCTCTGCCACCCGTGTTCAGAAGTAAACAGGGAACCATCATATAAAACCATGTCTTTGAGGACCCTCCTTGGCCCCTGATCATCTGACATGCCTTTGACTCAGGGCCAGTGTGATCTGCTGTCCAGGAGAGAGGGAGCTGCTTGCAGAGCTGCTTGTAGGGATGGGGCAGGGGGTGGGGAGGAGGGACACAGCTGGTTGCTTGTCCCACAGCACAACCAAGCTCGGAGCAAGGGAGGACTGGGTGGGAGGCAACGAAAGCACTTGGCAGATCCCAGTCATCCCCCAGGCCCTGCCGGAGTGATGGAGCATCTCTGCCCTTTAAAACTCACCACAGCCAGTTACAGCTCTGAATATCACTTCACTGAATCATTTAAAAATATGTTATCTGCTCTTTATTTCTGTTACTCCCAGATTCCTTGCTGTTTTTTTCCCATGTTACATTTTCACCAGGGTGGATAACTTTCTACTAAGATGATTAAATCAAGAAAGGGAAAGTAGAGAGATGTCAGGCCTCACAGGGTAACTCGCTTCTATTTGTGGGCCTGTAATGACAGCTATGGCCATCTTTATGTGTGATAAGGTAGGACAGTGTCCCCTCAAACAGATCCATGCCCTAATTCCCAGAACCTGTGATGTTGTTACCTTAATGGCCAGAGGGACCTGCAAGAGCCCTGAGATGGGCGATTACCCCAGTGAGCCCTATCCAGGAGTGTGGGCCCTTAAGGGCACTGACATGTGAAATGTGTGGTTTTCTTCTTGCGTGAACATCACAGACCTAGCAGTAAGTTCATAGTAGTTGGGCTCAGCCTTTTCTCTCATTACAAACAAATGTTTGTTTTGGTTGTAATCACAAAGGTGTTGCCAGGGATGAACTTCTGTGCCTGGTCTTCAAACCAGGTCATTAGAAGTTTCTCTGTATCTGATAGAGACCCTTCTTGAATTCTGGTGAGTCTTGTTGCTTTCAGTGAAGCAGATCCTTGAACAACTCTGTCACTTGTTTTTGTTCGAGACTGTAGCTATGTGGCAAGTAAAAACCATTACTGATTTTCCACTTTTGTGGACCTTAATCACTTTTAATTGCATTTCCAAGTCACGTGACACAGCCTCATCACTGAAAACATCAAGTGGATTTTGTACACTTAGAGGCTACAATGAACCAAACAACACGAGATTAAATCAAGCACAGGGGGAAATGATGCTATCAAGAGACATGGTAAATACGAGATGCATGAGGCAGCTGCCAGAGCAAAATGTTTCCATGTTCCCACAGCTCCAATGTCACTAGGTGATAGGGATTTGGGGGGACTGTTGTATATGTGGTCTGACATTGACCCACATATTATTATGTGGCACAAGACCTTATAATCACAAGGGGCATGAGGGTCAGAGTCCGAGAAGGCGATGTGACAACGGAAGCAGAGACTGGGTGGTGAGGCACGCTGGCCGGGGCTTCGGGCGTCCTCTCCAGGCTGGAAAAGGCCAGGAAATGATTCTCTCCTGGAGTATCCAGAAGGAACACAACCCTGCTGACATCTTGCTATGAGCCCAGTGAAACCCACTTAGATTTCTGACCTTCAAAACAGTAAGAAAATTAATATGTGTTGTTGTAAGCCATTAAATATGTGACCATTTTCAAGCCATTAAAAAATGTGATAACGGGGCCTCCCCGGTGGCACAGCGGTTAAGCACTGCACTGTGGAGCTGTCGGCAGCAGTGACGCGAGTTTGACGCCAGGCCGGGGAGATTGGACACCTGGCAGGGAAGATTCGACGCCCAGCCAGGGAAATTCCCACATGGCACAGCAGACCTCTCCTGCCTCGCCTGCTGCTCCCCTCAACAGTGTAATTCAGTCAATCTGCCTGTTCTGCTCCCCACTCTGTCTCTCGCCGCCCCACACCTCTGGCCTGTATCCCAGCTTGTATGCATAAATAAATAAATAAATAAATCTTTTTTAAAAAGTGGTAACTGATACAACAGCAATAGGAAACGAATATGCTATCCATATCCAATTCGTCAGCTGCTGTGCACAAGGTACCATGAGAAATACAAAGATAAGATGAGGTCCCTACCCTTAAGGAGTTTATGATCTCTGTGATACAGGGGAGAGGGACAAGAGCATCTGTAGCTTAAAGCAGTGGTTCTGCTACTGCCATTACAATGGTGGGAGCAAGGAGCAGAACTTAAAAACTCCTGATGACTAAGCTGCACCCCAAACTAAGTACAGTAAGTCCTCACTTAATGTCAGTATGTTCTTGGAAAGAGCGTGTTTAAATGAAACAGGATAATGAAAGCAGGTCCTCCAGTAACTTCATTTCATTGAATACGGTCATGGTAGTTTATTTCTCATCAACGTTATAACGGAACAACATACAACAGAATCTCTGGCACTGGAGCCAGGCAACAGTAGTTCTGAATGTGTTCCAGGTGTTTCTGATATGCAGCCAAGTTTGAGAACTACAAGCCTAAAGCACACTCAGCCAGGGAGCTAGCAAGGCAGGTGCAGCCTACATTAAAATCAAAATTAAGACTTGAATATTATTATTAATATTTAATGGGTCCATTAATGATACCACTCACCTGGAGCTCACTAGCTAACACTAAAATCCTGCATTTCTGTCACTGATCTGCCTCCTCCTGGACTCACAGCTTGCCCCTTCACACTTCTATTCCTGCCCACACCTCCCACCCTGAATTCCTCAAAGCTCCTGCCATTCCAAAGTTAGTGCTGCTGCTGTTAATAGCATAGCATTTTAGAGCTGAATAGAACTTTAGAAATGAGCTCAGCTACTCACCTCTTTTTTATAGATGAGGCCAAAAGAACAAAGTGACACTTGACCAAATGCACGTGGGTGCAGTGGCAACATCTGGACTAAACCCAATTTCTAATCTCAGTCTGGTACTCTTTCCACTCTATCAGTCTGCCACAAAATCCTTATAATACCCACAATATCACCAATGACCTCCTTTCATGACGAGGATGGAGATAGATAAAGTCATTTCTCAAAAAGGCTTTTCATATTCTGGCTAGAATGAAGCCTCGCTGAGAACTTTTAATAGTGAGACACAGTTTTTAAAATAGCTGAGTCCAGCAAAAGGGATGTTCCTGAAGAGTTGTCAATCAAATTATATAAGACAATTTGCACGCAACAGTGCCTTTATCCTTATGTAAGGTGAGTAATCACCTTATAATGAAAATATCCATCCCCTGGGCTCCTTGGAAAAAAGCTGATTCTAGGGCTGAGGTAGGAAATACACAAGATAAGCCTTGAGGATGCACTTTATAGTGCCCAAAAGCAAGGAAAGGCTCAAACACAGACAAAAAACAAAATCCCACATTGATGTGGGTATCCAAAAGGGACATTAAAATAAGGTGTGGAATTACTACCCCAAATACTAAAGAAATAACCATGAGTTCATATGCACATCAATGACTTAACAAATAAATGGGGGAGAAAAGACAAATCTGCCATACTGAAGAATTCCAAATAATATATGTATACTGCACTCTCCAGGAGGTGGAACCTAACTCCTCACTCCTAAAGTGGGGGCTGTGCATCTTAACTTCCTTCACAGGAGTACAGTGTGGGAAAGAGAGGGAAAGACTAATCATATAGTTTAACTGATAAATACCACTCATCAAGGTGACCAAATGAACATCAGCAGTGACAAATCATGGCTGTGACACAACATGATGCAATGAAAATGGCGCATGCCTCTTTGTCTTCTTCTCCCAAGCCCATTATCCCAGAAAATCATGAGAAAAACATCAGGCAACTTCCATTTGCAGACTGGCCATTCTATGAAATATCTGACCAGTATTCCTCAAAACTGTCAAGGTCATCAAAACCAAGGAAGTTCTGAGAAACTGCCATGGACAACAAAAACCTACGGAGACATGACATCTAAATGAAATTTTGCATCCTGGATAGGATCCTGGAACAGAAAAAGATGATTAAGTAAAATCGAAGGAAATCTGAAAAAAGCCAGGACCTTTGAAAATGTCATTAGTTGTAATAAATGTATCATATTCAAGTAAGATGTCAAAAGAGAATCTGGATGGGGGTTCTCTCTGTACTCTCTGTAGTCTCAACGTTTTCTGTATTACTTAAACAGTCGTAAATAAATACTCTTAAAAAGGTACCCTCAATTTGTTAGTTTTGTTGATCCATATTTTTGGTGGACATTTTTAAACTGAGTTATAATTGTTAGTTTCAGGTGTTTAACAGAATTTGCTATGTGTATATACTGCTAATAAATTCAGCACAGTTTAGTTAACGTCCATCACTATATATAGTCACGAAATTTTTTCCATGTGATAAGAACTTTTAAGATCTATTTTCTTAGCAACTTTCATAGTTATCATGCTTTATATTACTTTCCTGTGACTTATTTATTTTATAACAAGAAGCTTGTACCCCTCAGACCCTTCACCCATCTTGCCCAACCCTCTACCTTTAACCCCTGCCAACTACAGATCAGTTCTCTGTATTTGTGAGCTTCATTTTTTTTTTTAGATTTCACATGTGAGATCATATGGTATTGTCTTTTTCTCGAGGTCTTATTTCAGTTAGCATACATGTTACAAATGGCAATTTCATTCTTTTTCATAGCTGAATAATATTCCATTGAATATTTATACCACAATTTCTTTATCCACTCATCCAATGATGGACACTTAGGTTGTTTCCATATCTTATCTATTGTAAAAACGCTTCAACAAGTGTATGGGCGCGCAGCTCTCTTTGAGTTTTCATTTTCTTTAGTTAAGTATCCAGAAGTAGAATTACTAATAATGATAGTTACATAGTTCTATTTTTAATTTTTTCAGGAAATTTCATATTGTTTCTATAGTGGCTGCTCTAATTTACATTCCCATTAACAGAGCACAAGGGTTCCCTTTTCTCCACATCCTCACCAACATTTGTGATTTCTTGTCTTTTTTACTTTTTTTTTTTTTTAAGATTTATTTATTTATGCATACAATGCTGGAGTATAGGCTAGAGGCATGGGTGGTGAAAGGATTCACCAGAGACAGAGCGAGGAGCATAACAGGCAGATCGGCAGAAGTACACTGCTGAGGGAAGCAGTGGGCAAGGCAGGAGAGGTGCTGCGCTATGTGGAAATCTCCCTAGCTGGGTATCGAACTTGTGCTGCAGTGGGTGGCTCTGGAGAGCTTCATAGTGCTGTGCTTAACCCATTTCGCCACCAGTGAAGCCCTACTTTTTTTTATCTTTGGGAAAAGATCCTGGACTGACATAAATTCTCCATGAAAATACAAATGGAGGAAAATAGTGTTGCAAAAAAAAAAAAAGTAATCCTTCAATGAATTTGCATGTCATCCTCATGCCAAAGCCATGCTGATCTCTGTATTATTCCAATTTTAGAAAATATGCTGCCAAAGCAAGCATGTCTTGTCTCTTTTACAACAGCCATTCTAACAGGTATGAGGTAATATCTCATTATAGTTTGATTTGCATTTTTCTGATGATTAGTGATGTTGACTATTTTTCATGTACCTATTGGCTATCTGTACGTCTTTCCTCTTTGGGAAAAGGCCTATTTAGAAACTCTCCATTATTTGCTATTGAGTTGTATGAGTTCTTGATATATTTTGGATTTTAACCCCTTATAAGACGTATGATTTTCAAATATTTTTTCCTGTTTAGTAGATTGCCTTCTCATTTTGATAATGATTTCCTTTGTTGTGCAGACTTGTTTTTTAGTTTTATGATGTCCCATTTGTTTGTTTTTGCTTTTGGTGTCAGATCCAAAAAATTATCAATGAGCCTACCACCTATGCATTCTAGGAGTTTTGGGTCTTATATTCAATTCTTTAATATGGTAAGATCATGACCCATTTTCATTCTTCTACAAGTGGCTGTCTAGTTCTCCCAACACCATTTACTGGTGAGACTGTTATTTCATCTGTTGTAAATTAATTGATCACATATATGCAGGCTTACTTCTGGGCTCTCTATTCTGTTCCATTCATATATATGTCTGCTGTTAAGCCAATATCATACTGTTCTGTTTACTATAGCTTTGCAAAACTTTGAAATCAGAATGTGATGCTTCCGGCTTTGTTTCTGTTTCTCTAGATTTCTTTGGTTATTTGGGGTCTTTTGTGGTTCCACAGAAATTTTAGGATTATCTATTCTATTTCTGTGAAAAATGCCATTAGAATTTTGATAGGGATTGCACTGAATTTGTAGATTGCTTTGGGTAATGCAGATATTTTAACAATATTAACTTTTCCAATTCATGAGCCTAGCATTATATTTCAATTTATTTGTGTTTCCTTCAATTTTTTTCATCAATGTCAGAGCATACAGGTCTTTCACCTCCCTGATTAAATTTCTTCCTATATATTTTTTACTTTTTTTATGTAATTGTAAGTTGAATTGTGTTCTTAATTTCTCTGACAGTTCATTATTAGTGTATAGAAATGCAACAGATTTTTGTATGTTGGTTTTGTATGCTGCAACTTTACTGAATTTGTTTATTAATTCTAAGTTTTTTGATAATAGGTAGGATTTTCTATATATATCATGTTGTCTACAAGTAGTGATACTTTTATTTCTTCCTTTCCAATTTGAATGCCTTTTGTTTCTTTTTCTTGCCTAATTTCTCTGACTAGGCTTCTAACACTGTATTGAATAAAATTCGTTTACATACAATTTTAAAACTCTAGTTAGGAAGACTTTTTACACCAAAGTGTAAGATAGCATTCTTAAAATTTTTCAGTGACAGAGCACTGGAAACCCACAATCCTTTTTTGGTGTACATATACAATTTTGACATTTTAAACGTTTTCTAAACATTAATATCCTATTGCTGGTATCTATTTAACTGTCCCCAATTATCCCAATAATGTCCCTTATAACTGATTTTTTTTCTTTTTCTCTAGGATCAAACCAAAGATTGCGTATTTATTGATCAACACTCCTCTAGCATGCAAACGTTTGTTTGTTTTTTTAAAGATTTATTTATTTATGTATACAAGAGCTGGGGTGTAGGCCAGAGGTGTGGGGAGGTGAGAGGATTCAGCAAAGACAGTGTACTGAAGTATACTGCTGAGGGAAGCAGCGGGTGAGATAGGAGAGCTCTGCTGCGCCATGTGGGTTAGCTCCCTGGCTGGGATCAACTCAGGCTGCAGAGGTGAGGATGATGGAGGAGATAGAACGCAAAATAAGATTAGAACTAGACCCACACAAGGAAGTGGGGGTAGAAGAAATCAACATAACCATTAGCACAATTCCTAAGTGCCAGCTCCTAAATTACAAAGCATAGGTAGGGCTTTGTAGGAGCTAGACGGCAGTCTCTACGGCCAAAGATATGGAAATTAAGCCCATTGTAGAATCTCTGGTCTCTTTCCTAATTCTAGCTAGCCAGTAAACAAACAGACAGCCATCCTCGAGGATGAGCCCCTCCCAACTGAAAGAGGGCTATATCTGTGCCATCCGGGCAAGAACTCGGGGCAGCCATTTCTCTGCCCACCTGTGCCTATGCAGGTGCTTTCCTTTACCAACTCTCTCTCTCTGCAGGACAGCAGCCTGCCTGTCTGCCCGTGACCTGTACCATGCAGGCCTCTCTTAGCAAACCTGCCCCCTCAGCAGGGCAGCTTTCTGCCTGCTTGTGTCTGTACAAGTGTCCTTTACTTCCTTGCCCTAATAAACCTGTTCTTTAAGGATAACTGAGTCTCTGTCTCGTTTAAGTATAATTGAGTCTCTTTAAGTATAACTGAGTCTGTCTCGTCACGTGCCGCTGAAGGGAGCTCTGGTGAAACCTTTTTCAGAGTGAACCCAAGGACCCTGCTCCGCTCAAATCCCTCAGAAAAACGACATCAATAACATGATAGCACTGAGACTTAACCCCTAAGCCACCAGGGTGGCTAGCCTGGAAACAGTTTTTCAATTTCTTTGTTTTGGTCTTTCAAGATACTCTTTAAATATTGTCGTATAACACATATACCACAAAATTAACCCTTTTAAAATGTACAGTCCAGGGCCTACCTGGTGGTGCAACGGGTTAAGCACAGAGCTGTGGAGTTGTCAGTGGCTGCGTTGCGAGTTCGATGCCCAGCCGGGGAGATTCCCACATGGCACAGCAGACCTCTCCTGCCTTGCCCGCTGCTCCCCTCAGCAGTGTATTTTGGTCGATCTGCCTGTTCTGCTCCCCACTCTGTCTCTGGTGAATCCTCTCACCGCCCCACACCTCTGGCCTGCACCCCAGCTTGTAGGCATAAATTTAAAAAAATCTTTAAAAAAAAAAACCCATTCATATTTTTAAAAAATTAGAACGGATGATGTATTTTTGACACAGGTATTACATAGACAATGTTGTGTCCTCAGCATAGCATGTAAGGAAACACAACATATTAATTTCTACAATAGAAATGAAGAATATTGTACTAACAGATGATGTGGATGTTAGACATAGGTCTCTTCATCCCATAAAACAGTAATATGGCAACACTCTCAAGTATTTCCAGTTTTCTTTTTTTTTATTTATTTTATTTATTTATGCATACAAGAGCTGGGGCATAGGCCAGAGGTGGGGGGGGGGGTG